>CALNXK010000034.1:960000-1085000 GCA_942486035.1 Porites lobata
ACCCAGATTGCTTGTGACGAAACGCAGACTCGTAAATTTGTTGGACAATGCTGTTAAAAAACCTCAGTTTCTTGGAGTGTGCGTTTGGCAAAAGATATTTTCGCCAGGGCTCTACATCTGATACGGCCGATTCATTTCTTAAAACTTGAAGCTGCCGAAGCACTTTGCAGTTTTAAGCAAGATTGCTTGTATGTCAACTGAATTCAGATGTCTGGATCCAGACTAGAAAAAGACACGGATCAAGAGACACTTTTAAAAAAAGACTGCGCGATAACGGCTTTATTATGCTGTAAGTACATCATAGTTAGAAATACTACCTGTATATGAACGTTTAAAACACTAAATATACACGTCGAAAGGTGAATATGGGTACAAAGACATGGGGGGATCTCGAAAGTTATATATAGTTATGAGGGGGGATCACTTGAATAAAATAACATTTAAAGGGGGGATCGGCTAAATTTCATCGTGTTTAGCCCAAAATCCTCCGACCCCCCCAGGCGATAAATAATGACCGGTCCCTTAACGTAATTATTTGTTTTTTTTTTGTTTAAGAACCACCTCCGCCTACAACCCCGGCACCTACACCTCCAGCACCTACATTAACTCCAGGTAGGTTTCTTACAAAAAGCTTCACGATATTTGTTGGTGTCGGACTAATCAATGGCTATACACTTCAAAAGTGTGGGTTGGCTGCCACATTGGGGCTTGAGGTTCTGCTGAGTGAGTAATATACACTATATCACTGACGTATGGTTTGGTTATCTTAACTACCTTGGATGTCTTCAATGTGGACCTAGACAGGCCGGGCCGGAATGAGTTCCAGAGTGTGCTGGGATATCGCTTTCATTGGAAGGAGCTGTTTGGGTTCAATTAGCTCATTATCACTAACATGGCACTTGAAACGGGTTGTATGAATTTACAATGTAGGCCAATTTTAAATAGCTCGATTTGTTTATTAACCAGTCGAATATAATCCTAGCAAGCTTATCAGGGCCTTGTTAAAAGATGAAAAAAAGGTATCTATTGTTTAGAGGCCGAGGAATTAAATCCTACTTCATGTTGAAAAGCCAATCGTCCTTTTTCTTTTACTTTCTTCCGACTTTTTCTGTCGTTTTTGTATTTACTAATAATATTATACTTCAATGATTCTTATCTTTTTCACAAACCTAGAAATCAAACAAACTTCATGTTCGAGAGCTATTTGCTAGCCTTTGATTTTCTCTTGAAGTTTATGAGACATACCTTTTGCTTTTTATATTGCTTTTAGAGCTTATTCTTTTCACTAGTTTGCAGGCCAGACCAGGTTGACCAAGTTTCCACATGTGTGCAATATGAGGGTTTTGGTTTCTGTACAAGCACCACTGGTAGTATCAGACAGTTAATGGTCACAAATTGTCCGGTTACATGTGGATTTTGTCGTGGTACGTTATGTATACTGAGATAATATCTCAGGTATATCGAAACTGAGTCATTCGCTTCTATTCTATATGATACTGCTACACTGATATTAAACCGTAATAAAACAGAGTGAATAAGACGCCTTTGTCGTCAGTACCAACTAAAGATCGATAAATTAATTTCATAAGCAATAATCTGAATGGGTGAAAAAAATATTTAGTGACTTCCTTTTTGTCCTTGATTAGTCATTTACGTACATAGGAAGATTTCTTCGTTAAAGCTCCCTTGCTGTTGTTGTTCTTGTTTTCTTTCAACAGTAACAGAAGGTAATAGATGTTTTGATGTCAACAGTAGAATTTGCTAAAGGGGCTGGGTAAAGGCAAAATTCGCCCAAGACCAAACTATCAGAATAAAAAGATTCAGGAAAAAAGTACTTCGTACCCCACCCCTGATCCAACAGTTCAAAAGAAGCTAGTGTCCACAGTGCATTTAGCAAAGGGAGGAGTTAATGAGCAGTTCCTCATATTCTCGAATAATCTGAACGAACGAAGTTGTCATTCTCAGTGACTACTACAATAACAAGCTTTTTTATAGCCAATAACTGTTGGGTAACGAGTGATCCGCTATTCCACGAGTTAAAAATATCAGCCTAATGTTTTTCTCCTCTCTCAAACTTTAGTTCCATCAACTCTGCCTATAACGACTCAGCAAAGGACAACAGTAAGGCTGACTACTCAGCAACCAACAACAGCAGCGCCAACAACTCAGCAACAAACAACAGCAGCGCCAACAACACAGCAACAAACAACAGCAGTGCCAACAACACAGCAACAAACAACGGCAAGGCAAACAACTCAGCAACAAACAACAGCGGGGCCAACTACTACAGGTCTTCCAGGTAAGACGAGGGAGGTATATACTTCTTTTATCAAATTAGCACCTGTCCATAAAAGGCCAATGACATACCATTATGAATATACATGTCATCTTCACATGTGGAAATATCCCTATGCCATGGCTACATGATAAATCCACCATTCGCAGCAAAAAAATATTAAAGTGAAATGGTTTGGTATTACATTGGTGTCTATATAATAAATAGAACATCACACGGCCTCTTGGAGATACGAAATTTTTCTCTTCGTGTTCAGAAATATTTCACTCGTTCTCTTTGTTCTCTCTTTTCAACACTAGGCGAGAAATTTCCTCTTTCCGCGTGGTCATGTAATATCCTCTATGTTAGTGATGTTAGTGACATGTATAAACTTAAGCTCGAAAGCTCCAAAGATCTTCCCCTTTTGTTTTTTTTGTTTAATGGAACGGTGATTCTACTTGGAAGATCCGCCCCTGTAGGCTTAACAATTATTACCTGTAATCCTGAGGGCTACCAGTCGGACGCTATGATCGTGTTTTTCTTATTAAATATGTTTACAATTTCTTTTAAACTAATAAACTCCAATTCAGAATTTTCCTGGTGTTCATTTCTTTCCTATGGCACTAATCATCCTTTTCAGCTGTTATGATCGTTGTGATTATAGTTTCATATTCTGTATTAATCAAATTTTTGCAAAGTGCAAAACGTCGACGACTAGTGTTCTCAAAACTGAGTTGCTACAACAAAGACACGCCAACGATCTTGGCAGCGAGCAAAAGACCTTGCCAGCTCAATCAGGTGCTCCAGACTCAAAAACGCTCCTGCCTCCAACCGAGCACGTCGAATGGGAATGGTGAAAAAAGAAGGTGCACGCTATTGGTGTGGAAAAACTAAGCTGCGAGCCGGTAGAAATGCCAGAAAAATCAGCACAGGGAGAACCTTCGACACCATCCACAAGGAATAGAGCACGCCGCCTCGAAGACATTCTCGAAGAAAGGGAAAAGCTGGGAAGTTCCCAAACACTGGAAAACGTGACACGAAAAAGCGGCAAACCCGGGAGCTGCGCTGCATAGAAACAGGGGAAATGCAAAACGTATTGGAGGAGAAAGGCTGTTGGAGGAAAAAGGAAAATGCGAAGCGCGATCCAAAAGGTTCTTTCCAACCCACAAACAACAAAGTTTAAGATCTTACAGAAAGGTCTCGGAACATTCTGGGGCACAGAGAAGCAATGTTTCGCCCGAGTGTTGTTTCGGAAAGTGGCGAAGGCAAACCCGAAGCTGTATAGGCCACAAAACAACTGGAAACAATACTCGAAAACTCAAAAGAGATGTTCTTGGTAGAAGAAGACCGCTATATATACTCGGCAAATGTGGTTTGTGCCAACCAAAATATAAAAAAATCCGGATACTCGTCGTTAAAACAAAATCCTTTTGTACAAAAGAGGAAAACAAATCTTCTGGAATCCCATTGCCGTAAAAAAAAAAAAGACGAAACAAAATTGCGAGAACTACAAGAAAAGCTGGAAGATGCGACAAAATATCTTGCAATAGATATGCAAGAAGGGCTCTATCTGGTGTCTCGCTATGAAAAAAAGCCCTTCCGGGGGTAGAAAAAACGACTCTCTTCCTCCTGCAGCTTGGCGATGACGGCAACCCAAAAAAAGATGCAGACGAGCCGGTTTGGGGATATTTTCTCCAACAGAGGCAGACGAAAAAATATAGAGCAGGTAGAAAGGTCTTTGTACCGCAATCTCGGAAAAGAGAAAACAACTCCGCAGACGAAGAGAGACATACTGGCGGTGCTGTATTCAGACCTCCATGCGTAAAAATCTACACCCACTCGCAGCTTTTGGAGCAAAGGAAAACATCGCCACAATTGCCAACGGCCTCAATAGGACCATACGGCCATTTTTCACACTCCGACGCTTTTTCCGTCGGCACTCTTGCAAGAATTGCACGCCCACGTCCGAAGTTTTCTTCCGCCAAATTTTGCAAAGTAGCCCAGTCGAGCACGAATTGTTTCGAGTAGCACATTTTTTCAAAAGGCCTCCAATCTCAGCGCTCGAGAGTGCTAATTTTTTTCGTGCAGCGAATGGCCTGGTAGGTTTTTGTTACGGACTACTTCATGTAAAACAAAACTGTTTCTTTGCTGGTTCGAAGGCCTTTTACGGCTTGGGTCCCGCCGGGCTCTGGCGCCTTCAAAGGCTTCCACAGATTAGAAGGGGCATCCAGTGTCTTTGGTTGCTTCCACAAAACATACAAAAAGGTACAACCTGTAGCAATAGATCCCAGCCGACGCTGCTTGGGAGGTGGAAACTATTTCGGTGTCTTCCAAAAAGGCGTTGCTGGTGCTTTCGATGGTGTCGTGAAGCCTCTCTGCCCGCTTCGACCGCTTCGTCGAAATCTTCCACGTCCTAAAAGTGGCTTTCTTATATTTCGAGCAGAATGCGGGTACGTCGACTTATTTTTTGCAAATCTTTCTGCTTTTCGAGCATTTTGTCGATTTTTACGGACAAACTGTCCAAAGACTGGATGCATGGCTCCGGCTGGAAGGCCGCCGGCTCCTCCGCTGGATAGGAGGTTTTCTGTGCATTCTTTCAAATTTTGTACAACCTCGATGTCCCAATACTATATCGTTTTGGGATGCCTTCGGTGGGCTCTTTGTCCCGCTTTGAGGTAATTTTTTCGACGTACTCTTGGAACAGTTTGGTTGCACTAGGCATTCCTATATATTTCTTGGAAATACCAGAGGGAACTTGGCATTTTCCAAGTGTACTTGTTTGCTCCCTTTCCATTCCTCAAGTGGACCTGGAAAAGAACATTAACTGTGTACGACTTTCTTTCTCAAGGATCTTAAGAACCAACCAAACTTTGTGTTAAAAAAGTTAGTTGCCTTTAGTTTTATTTATTTTTCTTACTGTTTTTTAACTTTAAATTGCTTCTTTTCACCAGTTTGCAGGCCAGACCAGGTTGACCAAGTTTCCACCCCGTGTGTGCAATATAAGGGTTTTGGTTTCTGTACAAGCACAATTGATAGTATCAGCCAGTTTATGCTCACGAATTGTCCGGTTACATGTGAATTTTGTGTTGGTAAGTTTTGGATACAAAATGATATATCTCATCTCACCATAGACCGACTAATAAGCTTACAATGTATATGTAATACGAAACGGTTACGTAACTGCATCAAAACAAACATAAATTAGACACCTTTGCCCACCTCACCAGCTTTGTGATCAGTAACAATGAATGGCTGAAGAAACGTACTTGTGGAATCATTAAGTGAAATTACTTTTTGTTGATTCATGACTCATTTACGTAGGTGGTCACTAAAGTCTTTTTTTGTCAAGCTTCCTTGTTGGTTGTTGTTGCTGCTGCTGTTCTTAATCCCACCTGGAAATCACTATTACTTTTTAGTTTCTCAGTTAATCGTAGTTGATTCTCATCTATTGATTTTCTTATTTTCGATTATTTCTTACCTTTTACATTATCAATCATCATCTTGTACTCTTTTTTGTTCAAAAGCAGAAATCGCCATCTTGCATCCAAAAACTTTGACACCCCAACCCACCCCACCCTCCCCCCCGAAAAATAAAACTTAAGTCTTACAAAAACTATATGGACATGAATTTAAGAAAACGTTAAGTGAAAAATTTGTCATCCCAGCTAATCCCATTTTTTCCAGATCTCATCAGCGATAGTTACGACACTTGAATTAACGAATCATTGTCAAGCGTTCTTTAGAAATGTTTAAGCAAAGAAAAAGGCATTTTACTAATTCTAGGGAAAAGAAATTCTCTGGGACGTTGTTGAAGTTTTACACTAAAAACTGGTGGTTTTATCAACTTATTAAATAAATGCAACTATTGTTTTTTTTTAAGTGCCACCTCCGCCTACAACCCCAGTTCCTACAATTCCAGGTGAGTTCAGTAACCTTATAAAAAGCTTCAGCATTTGAGCTAGTGTTGACTTATCAGTACACTTTATTAGTTAGCTCTTCTTCATGACTAAATTAAAGACAAATGAGATTATAACGGCGTGATTAGTTGGGGTAGAGATAGAAGGACAGTTAATGCCCTCCAATATTGTTTCAAATGGGTAACGTGTAGAGGAAGTAAAGCAGAGGTCCAAACTTGGACCTTTGAGGGACTTGGACAGCTCGTGCAATCGAAAAACCTAATCGTCGATACCAAACAACTGATGTTAAAACGAGAAGAAACTCTTTCAAAATTGGATAAAATGATCCACAGTATATCATTTATAGATGCAGACAAATCGAGTGGTGGTTGCAGCAACACACAGCGATTGTCATCAATGGATCGAAAAATGTCACTTTGAATCCGCACAAGGACTGTTTCGCAACTGTGGTATATTAATAGCTTGCAAACCAAGGAATCCACTGCACGGTGAAACCATTTGTTAGAACATCGTTCAGGCGAATTCAGCGGCAGCCAAAGATAGCACCGACCAGCTAGCGGAATGAGCTTAAGGCTTAGCTTTAAGTGTATAACGGTATTGTTAAAAGATACATTAAAGTTTAACCGATTTTAACTACATTTTTCATAAAATATAAACTATCCAAATTTCCTGCTAAAAAGCCACGTTCTCTTCGATTTGCTCTTGACGTTTTCGTTCCAAGTTTGCATATTTTATATTGCTTTTATAATCGATTCTTTCAACAGTTTGCAGGCGAGACCAGGTTGATATATCCTCCTTTCAATGTGCCCAATATCAGAGTTTTGGTTTCTGTACGAGCACTACTGATAGTATCAGGCAGTTTGTGGAAACGAATTGTCCGGTTACTTGTGGATTTTGTCGTGGTAAGTTTTGTATTTCATAAAACCTCAACACATGTAGGGACCGAATTATTGGCAAACTTTGAATTCGAAAAGTGGCTGAAGGAATAAATACACCTATTACCGATACTGAAAAGAATATTGTTTTCGTATAAACACACGAAGTGATCTTTACAAAATAAGAAAGGAAACCGTTGAAGTACAGCTTGGTTGACTGTTTAAATCATCCCAGCGTGGAAAATGTGCACGAAGCGGCTAACAGCGCAAAAGTTGGATTGACGCTTACAGACCTTTAAAACATATCATCACACAGTTTCACCCTTTCGCAAACAATAGGGAAAAGGTTTAAATGGATTCGGCAGCTCGAGCCTCTAGGAAAGAAGTCGTTTCACTGCACTATAAACGGTTTTCATCGAGCGCAGAAAAATTGTGCTTAAGTAAAAAATGGAAAATGCTGTTACGTTTCTGAAGTCTTGTCATACTTTCAAAACATTATTCCAAGAATTTCGTGGAATTTTGAAAGGTTCTTACGCATCAACCATCCACTCGCTCGCTCGGAGGTGAAATAATAGCTTAACACCAGTACTTCCAAATATAGTGAGCCAATCAGATTGTTTTAAAGAAAAGATCCCTGCGTGTGTATAAACTAATTTACACACGATACTGCTACATAACTTGCTAAAACAAAAATAGTAAATTTAGACGCCTTCAGTACCACATTGCGATATGCAAACTATATTTGGATGCTAAGAATCTTCTTGAAATCATACAATTTGACATCCTTCCTGCCCTAGCTTGATCAATGACTTATTTATGAAGACGAACAAATTTTTATCCTTTAATAAGCATCCCTTGAAAAGTATTTTTGTTGTTGTTGTTTTTGCTGCAGTCTTTTGTCCATTAAGTCACCATCTCGTACTATGTATTTAATCCTGGTACTAAAATCACCTTATTTTATCCAGACTTTTTTAAAAAACTAGCATTAAAGGCGACAACAACAACATCAAGACGAATTTATGCAAAAATAGCATTACCATACAATATTTTCAGTTATCTTAATTATGTTTTCGTGACTTATTTACGAGTTCGGAAACCAATATCTTGAAGTCATTAGACGAACTTAACATTCTTCAACTGTACAAAAAAGCTATCTTCGAATACAGTATGTTTTGCATTCCGCCCACAGCCGGCGTTACCGCGTAAATTACCTAGTGTTTATTTAGTCCCTTGAGGACATTTTAGGTTATATAAGCGGTATTAGACATGAAGACAGGGCAGAAATGGACCAGGTTTTTTTTGACGCTCCCTTTCGCTCGGAGTAGTCAACGTTTAAGAAGTGTAATAAGGAAATTACAAGTGGCAGAATAAACGTGACGAAAGTGCAAAAACTGGTTCGTGATACTCTTCTACGTGGATACGACATATATCCAAATCAGTCAAAAAAACCTGAACAAGTTCGAAGAAGAGAAGTCACAGGTTCTGTTCAAAGCCTCAAGCTCGCCGATTTGAAGTCAGTAGCTGACGAACAGCCGAGGAAAAGTCGCAAGCAGAAGCTAGACAAGTGGCAGTGAAAGCTCAAGACCTCAGAAAATCAGGAGCAGACTGAAATCTACAAAAGCAGCATATTCAGGAGGAAAAAGGTAAAACAGTTCCTTTATTACCGCAGAAAATACGGAGAATCATTTGAATTCAAGTTCAGAAGTTACGCAACTGGACCTTGCTTAGATGACACCTTACATGCAATTCAGAAGAGAGTTTCATGAAGACATTTGGATGCATTGATTACATGAGGATAAATTGACTTTGTTCCAATATTGGAAGTTAGAACTGAACAGTAAAGTTTAATATTTTATTCAATCGTTGAGAAAACGCACAAGGAAAAAAACACTTAATTTCCCGCTTAATTGTGTTAAGTTTGAATCGCGTAATACAACAATAGAAATAGTTACGTAATATAACAATAGAAATCTACATATCTATCACAAGTAATTACAAGTATTCAGCAATATACGCATTTGCAATTAGCGATTAGTTACAAACAATTATTAAGTCAAGAATGCCTCCTAAGGTGGACGTATCAATACTAATTGCGAAAAGAGATAGTACAATAGTCGCATTGTACGAACTTTTAGAAGAATTTCAAGTGCTTTACAATGTTCAGCCCGTATTAAGTACGCTTGAAAATGTTTACAAAGAAATGGAAATTAAGTACAGAAGTGTCAAAAAACAGCAAGAAGCAGTTACGGATAGGCTAATTGAGACGGGATCTACAGAAGAACAGCTTAAGGCTAATCAGCAGGTCGGAGATAAAGTCAGAAGCGATTTTCTAAAATACAGCGAAATTTTTGCCACTTATCAAAAAGCGTGCAATTCCCAGGAACCGGCGCTTAAGCACGATGCGCTCGAAGCTATGACCACAGCAGTAACCAAAATGGCAGACGTTTTAGGTTCGCAAAAGACCGCTAGTCACGGACTTGAAAAGTTATCAGTGCCAACATGGGACGGAAATAGAAAATCTTACGCAACTTGGAAGAGCGAATTTAACTATTGGATGTATAAGTACAAACAGGACGAAGACGAACAGCTGCAACGACTAAGAAAAGCGTTACCAAAAAACTTTTTCTGGTCTGATCAAGTGCGGCAAAGCAAGAAAATCGAGCAGGCGTGGAAAATTCTTGATACTGAATTTGGAGACCAAAGGAAATTAATGGACACACTGCTAAACGAAATTACCAATCTCAAACCAATAAAGAATGACTCGAACTCGCTCTCGCGTTACGCTGCTAGAATATTAAGCTTCGTGAACAACATGGAACAAAACGGTTGCGCAGTAACAAGCACATCGGAAGCACCCTTTGTCATGTCACAGCTTCTGTCTAAATTGGATGCCAGCGACAACATTGAATTTGGCCGCGAAATGCTACGCATGGGAAAAGAAGAAAATGTTTTAAATTTGATTGATTGGCTAAACAAAGAAGCAAGTTTACGATCGCGCATCAAAAGAGACACTAACTATCGCAATAATTCAAGAGAACACCGTTCTGACAATAACGCTAACGACAGTGGACTAGACCAGGATGAAAAATGCCCACTGGGTTGCAAAACAAAGCATTTACTTTCCTTGTGTCCTATGTACCAAAAGTCAACAGTTGATGAGAAATGGGAAATTGTAAAGCAAAACAATCGCTGTCGAAAATGCCTACGAGCCCATCATACAAACTCTTGTAAGAAGCCCGACGGTACCACTTGCGATAAGTGTACGCGACGCCACCATCGTTCCTTGCACAATGAGCGTGTACCTCTTGCAAATTCAGACCAAAGCACAGAAACACTTCCATCCGCAAACGAAAGCCAAGAAGCTAGTAATCACAATGTTCACGGCGAGACAAGCGTCCCCGCCATTTGTCCAGTTCAAAAAGTAAAGATTAGAGGCCAAAATGGAAATTTTACCGAAGCCCTAGCTATGCTAGATAGCGGCTCAAACACGAGCTTCATTTCAAAGAACGTTGTGAGGAAACTTGGCATACGCGGACCCAAAACGCATTTAACGATGAACTTAGCAGGAGGCCAAAAGAAGTCGGAAGCATCAGAGTTTCTCGATATTACTGTTTTTTCAATCACTGAACCAAGTATTCAGAAATCTATGCGAGCTTATGCAATAAACAAGCCATGCAGCCAAGCTAGAACAATCTTGAGAACGACTTTGGAAAGCTATCCCCACTTGAAATCAATTTCAGAGCAATTACATCTATCGGGCGGAACAGTTGATTTGTTAATTGGAACAGACTTTGCCGACGCCTTTAATGATATTCACGTTATCGCAGGGAAATCCGGAGAACCAATTGCAAAGAGAAATTGCTTCGGGTGGTACGTCATGGGAACATTTGCTTCAAAGCAGGGTGAACGTCCCTCGGCTATCAATTCAATTGATGTAGGAACTGTTGATGTGTTAGAAGACATGAAAAAGCTCCTTACACAAGACATGTTGGGAGTAAGACCAACCGAACTTTGTACGTGCAGAGACAATGATCTTAAGGAGAACAAGTTTATCAAATCAATTTCAGAATCGACTCAGATTGTTGAGGGAGAATCCAGGTGCGAATGCCTTGGAATGGCGAGGGACCCCCAAAGGAGAGCAATTACGATGTTGCATATAAAAGAATGATTTCTTCTGAAAAGTCCTTTAAGAAAAAAGATTGTCTCGAAATCGTTGAAAGTGAAGTTCAAAAGTTGCTGGATCAAGATTTCGTCGTTGAAATTCCCCTGAAAACGTAAACCATGATCAGCCTGAATGGTATTTGCCTTTACAAGCCGTGTTCACACCTGACCGAACAACGCAAGTTCGACTAGTGTTTGATGCCTCAGCGAAGGGTCCAAGAGGAAAGTCGCTTAACGAGCATCTCGAAAAGGGACCAAACTACATAAACAGTTTGCCCAACGTGCTTATGGCTTGGCGCTTTGACAAAGTGGCTTATACCGGAGATGTTAGGAAAATGTTCAATCAAGTGTTAATCCATCCAGACGACCAAGTCTTCCACAGATTCCTATGGAGGACAAACGAAAGTTTGAAGCCAAAAGTCTATCAGTGGAAAAGACTTAACTTTGGAGACAAACCAGCCCCAGATATAGCCGTAGGAGCAATCATTACCTTAGCCAAAGCTTCTCAAGACCAGTACCCGGAAGCCGCGAAGGAACTCCGAACCCATGTCTACGTTGATGACATTGGTGGCTCCCGAGAAAACGAAGATAAAGGCAAGCAGATCACGAGTGAAATCGACGCCATTCTCAGCAAAGGTCAGTTTCAAATCAAACAGTGGCATTCAAACAACAAGAAAGTTGATCAGACAGATGAACAGCATGTAGATTTTCTTGGCCACAAATGGAATAAGGTTCGAGACACCATTACCTTTAAGAAAACAGAGATTGTTGCAGAGGAGAAGCCTGTTACAAAGAGAAATTGCCTCGCCTACCTGGCCCAGCTTTGGGATCCCACAGGCCTCGTGACTCCAACAACCATTGAGATGAGAATTGATTTACAAGAACTGTGGAGTTCAGGTTACTCCTGGGATGAAGTCCTACCAGACGAGATTCAAACAAAGTGGAAAGGAAATGTCCAAGTACTCAACCTACTTCTCAAGTACGAATTCAAAAGAAAGTTAAAGCCAGATAATGCAGTTGGAATGCCAGAAATACACGGATTCTGTGACGCGGGAGAGAAGGCTTATGGTTCAGCCATGTTTCTTCGTTGGAAACTTGATGACGGCAGCTATACCTGCGTTCAGCTCATGGTGAAAGCCTTTGTCTCACCCCTAAAGAAGAAGTCAATACCACGCTTGGAGTTAATGGGTTGTCTCGCGCTCTCAAGGCTATACCGAACATGTAGAGAAGCCTTAGAATTCGCGGAGATTAGCAGCTGCAAGAAAGTGTTCTGGATCGACTCCCAAGTTGTACTGTCATGGCTTAAAACATGTCCGAGAAAATTTAAGCCGTTTGTCTCAGTACGAGTTGCTGAAATCCAAGAGACAATTGACCCTCAAGAGTTCAGCTACATCAGATCTGAACATAATCCAGCTGACGCCTTGACGAAAGGAATTCTCCCGGAACAGCTGGAAAAATGGTCACAAGGACCGCAGTTCCTTAGAAAGCCGCAAGAAGAGTGGCCCAAATTTGAAGAAAATGCCCTGAAGATCAATGAAGAGTTGTCAGCTGAAATGAAACCTCCCATTGAAGCCAGACCAACGTCCTGCGACAAATCAGAATTTTCAACTTCCCAGAAAGAATTAAGAGACAAACCTCTCTTTGAACATTTGATGAAAACGTGTTCAACATTCTCAAAGGCCAGGAAAACGTTAGCTTACGTACTAAGATTCGTCAACAACACAAGAATGAAAACGAAGAATAGAGATCCAATTTCGCCAAAAGAACTGACGGAGTCGGAACTTCGGTTGTTCAAATGGTGCCAGCAGACGATCGACGTCGACAAGCTAGATAAGAAGCTTATTCCGTCAAAGGACGAGCATGGATTACTACGCGCGCACGGAAGATTGGAAAACATAAGGACGCTTCCTGATGAAATGCGCAATCCTATTATCCTCCCGAAGAGCCATCGATTAGTCGAACTGTTACTCGTTCACCTACACGGAAAACGAGCGCACTGTGGTTACAAGAGCCTCATTTACGAATCAAGAAAGCGATTCTGGATTGTGGGAGTACGTCACATGGCAAAACATCTAACAGGAAAATGTGTGACTTGCAAGAAACTGCGAAAGAAGCCATTGGAGCAGTTAATGGGCCAGATTCCAAAACTACGCGTAGCGGCAGGGTTTCCAGCCTTCAGTAACACAGCCATCGACATGTTTGGACCTCTGCAGGTACGACTTGGACGAAAAACGCTGAAAGAAGCACAGGTAATTATATTTACTTGCATGACAACCAGAGCAGTCCATCTTGAACTAGTAACAGACAGAAGTACCGACACGTTTCTTATGGCGTTTCGACGATTTGTTTCCTTGAGAGGAAATCCTAACAACTGCTGGTCCGACTGCGGAACAAATTTCATTGGAGCTCAACACTACCTGAAGGAACTTTTGAACGACTGGGATATGCCTAGAATCCAGAGCGTTGTCTCAGAAGAATTTTCGTCTACCTTTCAGTGGAGTTGGAATGTCCCTCGCGCCAGTCACCAGAACGGAATTGTGGAGAGTCTCATCAAATCAGTACGACAAGCGTTGGATGCTACATCCAAAAACCAAGCCCTCACAGAAGAGCAGTGGAGAACGTATTTAGCAGAAGTTACATGCTTAATAAATCAGCGTCCTCTCTACCCAAGCTCAAACGGAATTTGGGAAAGCCCGCCTATCACGCCAAATGATCTTTTGATCGGAAATCATTTTCCACCTCCGATGCCAGAAGTAGAATCGAAAGTAAATCCAAGACACCTCATGAGAAGTACAGAGAAACGAGTGCAAGAGTTTTGGAATTGCTGGATGAAATATTTTGCTCCCAATCTGCTGCCAAGAAACAAGTGGTTCAGAAAGCGAGAAAATCTACGAAAAGGAGATTTGGTGTTAGAAATTGAACCAACTCCCAGGAGAACGTGGAAGATGGGACTTGTACTCGAAACTTATCCCGGTGAAGATGGTCTTGTTAGAAAAGCAAAGATTAAAACAGCAACGTCAGTCTATGATCGACCAATTCACAAACTATGTTTAATCGCGACAAAAGAAGAATTAAACACCATGCCTTAGTTACAACCTAGTTAAACTAACTTATGTAGTGCAAAGAAACAAGTTGCTCAACCAATTACTTAAGTAATTCGCTTTCCGCACTGGGGGGGAGTGTTTTGCATTCCGCCCACAGCCGGCGTTACCGCGTAAATTACCTAGTGTTTATTTAGTCCCTTGAGGACATTTTAGGTTATATAAGCGGTATTAGACATGAAGACAGGGCAGAAATGGACCAGGTTTTTTTTGACGCTCCCTTTCGCTCGGAGTAGTCAACGTTTAAGAAGTGTAATAAGGAAATTACAAGTGGCAGAATAAACGTGACGAAAGTGCAAAAACTGGTTCGTGATACTCTTCTACGTGGATACGACATATATCCAATTCACAGTAGATATATTTTGAGAAAAAAGCAAACTCAGTTATCCCGCCGTTAAGAACCATTAAACTAATTTCCTCCCATTTCTACTTTTTTCCCAGTATTACTGCCAACAACAGCGACAGAAGGTAAGAAGTGTTTTAACTGGAACAGTACGTTGCCAAACGCAAAGGTCACATAACAGCAAAAAATCGGAGTAAAATTCGAAAAACACTGCCCATGTATCAGTCCCTTAACCCAACATTGCCCGAAGAGAAAACAAGTGCAAACGTTAACTGAAATAAGGAAATAGTAAATGCCTGTAAACTTTCATAAGTGGTTTACACTCACACGAACATTCCTTGAAGACAGACAGCAAATTCTTATTACGGCAAATGAGCGTTCGCCAAACGACTTCCAGAAGCAAAAATATAACTGACACCAGTATCACGTGCACGTATCTCAATATAATCTAACTCACAATCCCTTATTTTAACTCTCAGTATAAAACAGGCAAAAATCCTGACTTGTCTAGTCAAAAAACAGTTTTCATGCAACATAGTAACTACCAAAAATTTATCCTCTATCCAACTTCAGCTCCAACAACTCCCTCCGTGACAACTAAGCGGAGAACAACAGACCGGCAAACAACTCAACAACCAGCAACAGCGGCACCAACAACTCAACGACCAACAACAGGGGAACAAACAACTCAACAACCAACAACAGCGGAACAAACAACTCAACAACCAACAACAGTGGAACAAACAACTCAACAACCAGCAACAGCAGAACCTACAACTCAACAACCGCCAACAGCAGGGCCAACAACTCAGCAACCAGCAACAGCAGAACCAACAACAGCGGAACCAACAACTCAACAACCAGCAACAGCGGAACAAACAACTCAACAACCAGCAACAGCAGGGCAAACAACTCAACAACAAACAACAGCAGGGCCAACAACTCAACAACCAACAACTGTGGAACAAACAACTCAACAACCAACAACAGTGGAACAAACAACTCAACAACCAGCAACAGCGGAACCAACAACTCAACAACCAACAACAGTGGAACAAACAACTCAACAACCAGCAACAGCAGAACCAACAACTCAACAACCGGCAACAGCAGGGCCAACAACTCAACAACCAGAAACAGCAGGGCCAACAACTCAGCAACCAGCAACAGCAGAACCAACAACTCAACAACCAGCAACAGCAGGGCCAACAACTCAACAACCAGCAACAGCAGGGCCAACAACTCAACAACCAGAAACAGCAGGGCCAACAACTCAACAACCAACAACAGTGGAACAAACAACTCAACAACCAGTAACAGCGGAACTAACAACTCAACAACCAACAACAGCGGAACAAACAACTCAACAACCAGCAACAGTGGAACAAACAACTCAACAACCAGCAACAGCAGAACCAACAACTCAACAACCAACAACAGTGGAACCAACAACTCAACAACCAGCAACAGCAGAACCAACAACTCAACAACCGGCAACAGCAGGGCCGACAACTCAGCAACCAGCAACAGTAGAACCAACAACAGCGGAACCAACAACTCAACAACCAGCAACAGCGGAACAAACAACTCAACAACCAGCAACAGCAGAACCAACAACTCAACAACCAGCAACAGCAGGGCCGACAACTCAGCAACCAGCAACAGTAGAACCAACAACAGCGGAACCAACAACTCAACAACCAGCAACAGCGGAACAAACAACTCAACAACCAGCAACAGCAGGGCCAACAACTCAACAACCAGAAACAGCAAGGCCAACAACTCAACAACCAACAACAGTGGAACAAACAACTCAACAACCAGTAACAGCGGAACTAACAACTCAACAACCAACAACAGCGGAACAAACAACTCAACAACCAGCAACAGTGGAACAAACAACTCAACAACCAGCAACAGCGGAACAAACAACTCAACAACCAACAACAGCGGAACAAACAACTCAACAACCAGCAACAGCGGAACAAACAACTCAACAACCAGCAACAGCGGAACTAACAACTCAACAACCAGCAACAGTGGAACAAACAACTCAACAACCAGCAACAGCAGAACCAACAACTCAACAACCGGCAACAGCAGGACCAACAACTCAGCAACCAGCAACAGCAGAACCAACAACAGCGGAACCAACAACTCAACAACCAGCAACAGCGGAACAAACAACTCAACAACCAACAACAGCGGAACAAACAACTCAACAACCAGCAACAGCGGAACAAACAACTCAACAACCAGCAACAGCGGAACAAACAACTCAACAACCAACAACAGCGGAACAAACAACTCAACAACCAGCAACAGCGGAACAAACAACTCAACAACCAGCAACAGCGGAACTAACAACTCAACAACCAGCAACAGTGGAACAAACAACTCAACAACCAGCAACAGCAGAACCAACAACTCAACAACCAGCAACAGTGGAACAAACAACTCAACAACCAACAACAGCGGAACAAACAACTCAACAACCGGCAACAGCGGAACAAACAACTCAACAACCAGCAACAGCGGAACTAACAACTCAACAACCAGCAACAGTGGAACAAACAACTCAACAACCCGCAACAGCAGAACCAACAACTCAACAACCGGCAACAGCAGGGCCAACAACTCAGCAACCAGCAACAGCAGAACCAACAACAGCGGAACCAACAACTCAACAACCAGCAACAGCGCAACAAACAACTCAACAACCAGCAACAGCAGGGCCAACAACTCAACAACAAACAACAGCAGGGCCAACAACTCAACAACCAACAACAGTGGAACAAACAACTCAACAACCAACAACAGTGGAACAAACAACTCAACAACCAGCAACAGCGGAACAAACAACTCAACAACCAGCAACAGCGGAACAAACAACTCAACAACCAACAACAGCGGAACAAACAACTCAACAACCAGCAACAGCGGAACAAACAACTCAACAACCAGCAACAGCAGAACCAACAACTCAACAACCAGCAACAGCGGAACAAACAACTCAACAACCAACAACAGCGGAACAAACAACTCAACAACCAGCAACAGCGGAACAAACAACTCAACAACCAGCAACAGCGGAACTAACAACTCAACAACCAGCAACAGTGGAACAAACAACTCAACAACCAGCAACAGCAGAACCAACAACTCAACAACCGGCAACAGCAGGGCCAACAACTCAGCAACCAGCAACAGCAGAACCAACAACAGCGGAACCAACAACTCAACAACCAGCAACAGCGGAACAAACAACTCAACAACCAGCAACAGTGGAACAAACAACTCAACAACCAGCAACAGCGGAACCAACAACTCAACAACCAACAACAGTGGAACAAACAACTCAACAACCAGCAACAGCAGAACCAACAACTCAACAACCGGCAACAGCAGGGCCAACAACTCAGCAACCAGCAACAGCAGAACCAACAACAGCGGAACCAACAACTCAACAACCGGCAACAGCGGAACAAACAACTCAACAACCAGCAACAGTGGAACAAACAACTCAACAACCAGTAACAGCGGAACCAACAACTCAACAACCAACAACAGTGGAACAAACAACTCAACAACCAGCAACAGCAGAACCAACAACTCAACAACCGTCAACAGCAGGGCCAACAACTCAGCAACCAGCAACAGCAGAACCAACAACAGCGGAACCAACAACTCAACAACCAGCAACAGCGGAACAAACAACTCAACAACCAGCAACAGCAGGGCCAACAACTCAACAACCAGAAACAGCAGGGCCAACAACTCAACAACCAACAACAGTGGAACAAACAACTCAACAACCAACAACAGTGGAACAAACAACTCAACAACCAGCAACAGCGGAACCAACAACTCAACAACCAACAACAGCGGAACAAACAACTCAACAACCAGCAACAGCAGGGCCAACAACTCAACAACCAACAACAGTGGAACAAACAACTCAACAACCAGCAACAGTAGGGCCAACAACTCAACAACCAACAACAGCAGAACCAACAACTCAACAACCAGCAACAGCGGAACCAACAACTCAGCAACCAACAACAGCGGAACAAACAAGTCAACAACTAGCAACAGCAGGATTAACAACTCAACAACCAACAACAGCAGAACCAACAACTCAACAACCAGGAACAGCAGGACCAACAACTCAACAACCAACAACACCGGAACCAACAACTCAACAACCAGCAACAGAAGGGCCAACAACTCAACAACAAACAACAATGGAACAAACAACTCAACAACCAGCAACAGCAGGGCCAACAACTCAACAAGTAACGACAGTGGAACAAACAACTCAACAACCAGCAAGAGTAGGGCCAACAACTCAACAACCAACGACAGCAGAACCAACAACTCAACAACCAGCAACACCGGAACCAACAACTCAGCAACCAACAACAGCGGAACAAACAACTCAACAACTAGCAACAGCAGGTCTAACAACTCAACAACCAACAACAGCAGAACCAACAACTCAACAACCAGGAACAGCAGGACGAACAACTCAACAACCAACAACACCGGAACCAACAACTCAACAACCAGCAACAGCGGAACAAACAACTCAACAACAAACAACAATGGAACAAACAACTCAACAACCAACAACACCGGAACCAACAACTCAACAACCAACAACAGCGGAACCAACAACTCAACAACCAACAAGAGCGGAACCAACAACTCAACAACCAACAACAGCGGAACCAACAACTCAACAACCAACAACAGCGGAACAAACAACTCAACAACCAACAACAGCAGAACCAACAACTCAACAACCAACAACAGCGGAACCAACAACTCAACAACCAACAACAGTGGAACAAACAACTCAACAACCAGCAACAGCAGGGCCAACAACTCAACAACCAACAACAGCAGAACCAACAACTCAACAACCAGGAACAGCGGAACCAACAACTCAACAACCAACAACAGCGGAACAAACAACTCAACAACTAGCAACAGCAGGTTTAACAACTCAACAACCAACAACAGCAGAACCAACAACTCAACAACCAGGAACAGCAGGGCCAACAGCTCAACAACCAACAACAGTGAAACAAACAACTCAACAACCAGCAACAGCAGGGCCAACAACTCAACAACATACAACAGCGGAACAAACAACTCAACAACCAACAACAGCAGAGCCAACAACTCAACAACCAACAACAGCAGAGCCAACAACTCAACAACCAGCAACAGTGGAACAAACAACTCAACCACCAGCAACAGCAGGGCCAACAACTCAACAACCAGCAACAGCGGAACCAACAACTCAACAACCAACCACAGCGAAAACAACAACTGAGCAACCAACAACGGCGGAGCCAACAACTCAGCAACCATCAACATCTGAAACAATAACTCAACAACCAACAACTCAGCAACCAACAACAGTGGCACAAACAACTAAACAATCTACAACAGCAGGGCCAACAACTAAGGAACAAACAACAGCAAGACCAACAACTGAACAACCAACAACGGAGCAACCAACCAACAACAGTGGAAACAATAACTCAACAACCAACAACAGCAGAGCCAACAACTCAGCAAACAACAACAGCAGGGCCAACACCTCAACAACAAACAACAGCACCAACAACACCTGAACAGCCAACAACAGCAGAGCCAACAACGCAACAACCAACCACAGCGAAACCAACAACTGAGCAACCAACAACAGCCAAACCAACAACTCAGCAACCATCAACAGCTGAAACAATAACTCAACTACCAACGACTCAGCAACCAACAACAGGAGCGGAAACAACTGAAAAACCTACAACAGCAAGGCCAACAACTCAGGAACAAACAACGGTGGGACCAACAACTGAGCAACCAATAAGAGTGAAGCCAACAACTCAGCAACCAACAACAGCCAAAACAATAACTGAACAACCAACAACAGCAGAGGCAACAACTGAAGCACAGACAACTGAACAACCTTCGACAGCAGGGCCAACAACTCAAGAACAAGCAACAGCAGCACCAACAACTGAACAGCCAATGACAGCAGGGCCAACAACGCAACAACCAACAACAGCGGGGTCAACAACTCAAAAACAAACAACAGCAACGCCCCCAACTCAACAACCAACAACAGCAGAAGTAACAACTCAACAACCAGCGACACCAGTAGAAACAACTGCACAACCTTCAGCAGTAGAACTGACAACTCAGCAACAAACAACGGCAGGGCAAACAACTAAACAACCAACAACAGCGAAACCAACAACTGAGCAAGCAACAACAGAAGCACAAATAACTGAACAATCTACAACAGGGCGGCCAACAACTCAGGAACAAACAACTGCGAGAGCAACAACAGGGGAATCAACAACTGAGCAACCGATAACAGCGTAGCAAACCACCCAGCAACCAACAACAGCGAAAACAATAACTCAACAACCAACAACAGTTGGACCAACGACTAAACAACCAACAACAGCAGAACCAACAACTCAAAAACACACAACACCAGAACCGACAATTCTGCAACAGAGAACAGCACAGCTAATAACTCAACCACCGACAACAGCGGAAACAACCAACTCAAAAACAAACATCAACACCCCCAACAACTGAATTACCAACAACAGTGGGGCCAACAACTCAACAACCAACGACAGCAACACAAATAACTGAACAACCTGTAACAACAGGGCCAACAACACAGTAATTATAACAAGCAATGGCAGCACCAACAACTGAACGGCCAATAATAGCAGAGCCAACAACTCAGCAACCAACAGCGGAACCAGCAGGGTTTACAACTCAGCAAGAGACAAAAGCAGCACCGGCAGTAAACAACAGAAGGGCCCACCACTTAACAAGAAACAACAGGCTGACCGACATTTCAGCAGTAAGCAAAAGCAGCACCGACGCCAAAACAGGAAGCGACAACTTGACAACAAACAACAGCTGCCCTAACATCTCAGCAAGAGATAACATGACTACTCGTAGTCTACAACTCAGCAAGAGCCAATAGCAAAACTAGCCAATTCTATAATAAATAGGAATTTGTTTGCCAATTGCAAATGGCTTATTTGTGCTTGGAATTTACGAATAAACGTAATTTAAGAGTACGGAAGGCACGCAAACTCGGCTAATACGCAGTCATTTTCATTTCACGTGACCTGAATTTAGTAAAACGACAAACGCACGTGTTCATAGTCTCTGTTACTTGACCAAAACAGAAGTCGCCATGCCTTTAAATTGTTGAGCCGGAGAATGATAAGAGACAACCGGCCAAATATCAAATGAAAATTTGCCTGTGTTCTTATTCTTATTATATCTCCGCTGGCTGCACAACAGTTTTTGTTATAGAGGCCTCTGGACAATCAACACTACTAACTCATCTCCTGAAAATATGTAATTGTAGATGTAATATCATTCATTGCAGATACAAAGTGGAACGCCTCAATGTCAGCTTTTGAATACCCCTACCATGGCCTATCCAAATTTCTCCACTCTGTTTAATAATAAAACCAAATCGTTGTACTTCAATCCCCCACCGACATAACACCACAGTTTCGTTAGAAAATAGCCCCTTTTTGGCACAGTATAAACTTTTCATGAAGATGTAAAGATGTTTTGAAGGTGTACTGACATCAGACAATTTAGATTTCGTTAGGCAAGTTTAGAAGAATGAAACTTTAATCACGGTATTCAGGGATGCCATAGGATACAATATATGCAAATAAATGTATCTTCAACACACCGCTATTATAACCAGAAATTGTATTAAAAATGTTTCCTTGTAAACTTGAGTATACTACTTCATTATCGCTGACAATATTTTTCTGGCATGTTTATTTCTGATTTATAACCTGATTTATCAATTCCCGATTTCTAGACGAGTCACCAGAGGAAAAATGCGTGACAATAATCACACCGGAAAGAGCGTGACATTTTAAATGAAACAGGAGCAACAATTCCGAGATAAATTGTTGCTGAATGCATGCTGCGAACTAGCCTGCGTGCAGACGATAACTAAACTCTGATTAGTACCGTCTGCGAAGCAGCGCAGAGATCCTTGTTCTGGACCCCCAACGGACTCAACGAATTACCGGAAGTGCGTTTCGAATTCCCCTTCAACCTGATTGGCGATCACGACAAACAAAACAAAGGCCTTTTTTAACTGGCCAATCGTGGCGCGTACTCAAATCTGGGTACACAGCTGGAAGTCCAGAACAAGGATTTCGGCGCTGTTTCGCAGACGGAGTTAACCAGAGTTTAATTTCGTCTGCACGCAGGCTAGCTGCGAATTAGGAATTAGTGATATTTTTTTTACCAAGTATAGATAGATTATGGCTACAGCAATAAGAGAGCGTCTACTTCTACAGACAAACTGCTTTTGAAACATGCATATTGCTACATTCAAATTTAAATTTATACGTGAGCTGCAAATTAGTTCGTTGACCTGTAAATGTAACATTAAATGTTCAGTTACCAGCCTCCTTATTTGTACTGATAATATTATTATTCCATACCTCGCTAGAGGGTTTTGACGGTCATTTCTTCAGCAGGTTTACATTCTTTTTCTTCGTTCAACACTTCTACTTTTACGGTCAGTAGCTCATGTATGACCACTTTTACTCCCGGCTATTTTCTCAATGATTCTCAATAACGAGGCCCTATCAGGCGGTTGAGGTATCTGCCGTTCCAGAACGCACTTTTACCCTATCACAGTGACACATCATTTTGAGTAGACAGTTATTTAAAAATATTGGCCTTCTTCTACAATCGGTACCTATTTCCTGCTTCTTTTTACTCCTGAGAAAAATCAGCAGTTTTGTTGGCGGTTTGGTTTGAACAGCGCAACACCAATGTAATATGAGTACGAGAAAACTAAATTAAATCATGTAGCAAACATCGCTCGATAGCTAAACCAATCATGTTTCAACACAAGGTTGACCAAGCTAAACCAATCATGTTTCAACAAGATATTGATCAAGGTTACATTAAGCATGGCGAAATGTTTCACCCAGCATATGTTAGCCTGCGAAAACAGCCGTTTCTCCTCGCTCTTCGTCGCTGGAGACGTTTCGCGAGGAGGAACGTCTGCGACTTAGCGACAGAAATTCCATACTGATGACGTACATCAATGTTTACATAATAAATCCGGTAGGTATGGGTTTCCAAATGCAAATTGGTTCAATTTTACGTTTCTTTTGGTCGATTTTGGTAAAGTGTTGTGTTCATCTGCGAACGAGAGCTCCAGCAAAATTCAAATATTTCTTTCTATAAGAATATATTCCACAAATATTGACTGATTTTTTATAGATTCATCGCGTTTACATTTGACCTTTGTAGCCTTTTGTCTTTTGTCTGCCGTTCGTAAACAATAGATAAAACAATGTAACTACTCCGTCGTAAAATAAGCGCTTATTACCGGATCCGGACAGATTTTACGTTATAAGTATGGAATTCCTGTCGCTGAGTCGCAGACCGTGTTCCTCCTGGCGAAACGTCTCCCAACGGCGATGAGCGAGGAGACTTCCTTCAGTTTCCTTATTCGTTTTAACGGCCCGTGCAGCTGCTTCATTTTCAGCTAATTGTGCACGGACAGCGCGAGTCAAACAAATGCGCCGATCAATCCCCCGGGGGGGAGGGTACCGCCATATATGGGCTATATAGGTATGTGCCTCTGTGAAGGGTATGGTTTTCAAGCAGTTTACTCTAGGATAGGGTATATAAATCAGAGCGTTTGGATCTAGAATAGGGTATCAGTTTTTAGGAAACTGATCAGTTGGTTGAAGATTTTATCTAGACTAGGGATTGTGGTATAAGGTTTTGTTTTGGCTAGACTGTGCTAGTACCTTCAGTAGCTTCTGGAAAACAGGGGGGGATTTGGGGAGTTTACTCTAGCATAGGGTAGCAAAATTCAGCTGAACTAGCTCTGGTATAGGTTAAGGGTTCCAGGGTCCCAGCGGCACATCCCCGGGATCAATCCCCGGTCGAGCTGCAGGAAATAAGGAAACATGCTTGATTTCAGACACATGGTTCGGCTGATACACAAGCAAGGAGAACAATCACGGTCTCAAAAATTGAACAGGTGATTTTTTTCCTTAATTTATTGTATTAATGTGTTGTTTCTTTCCGGCCACAATACAGTTAGCAATTACAAGATGCCACGTTCAGATGACTCGATCGCGAGAGAGATACAATCATCCTTGCCAAGTTGCGCTTCAACAAAATTTTCTGTTCGAGCTCTGTTTGTTATACAAAACTTGTGTCTTTCTTTGCCTCGTTTAATTTACCGGATTATAAAAGGCACTTTAAGGTATTCGTGTACCATTCCCACTGACTTGCATTGATTCCATTACTTCAGGAATCGGACATGGTCGAACATAGTTTTTCATGGTGTTATCTCATCGAGATAAGACCATGGAAAAAAGTGTTTTGAAAATGTTACCAATCGAATGCTTTTGGCCTGTGCCTGAATATAATTTCAGAAAAAATCAACAAGAACTTATTTGCATTAATTGTGTCGGACCGAGGAATTTGGAGATGGTTATTTTGTTATGTGCTTTCACCTACTTCGTGCAAAACAGTAATTTACTTTGTAACCATGGTTGGCAATGTACCATGGTCAAAAGCTGATAATACACCATGGTCACACAACACGGTCACGCCATTACCGACCATGTTCAAACATGGTCGGCAGTGAAAAACCATGCATGGTACCATGGTCAACCTCTCGCCGGGGAAGGAGGAGAAGAGAGAAAAAGCAATGGTTGCTCTCTTATTTTTTATAATGGCTACTTTGGAGATTGTTTTTGGCCGATCAAAAGCTGTTGGACGCAAAAGATCCATTTGGCGGTAATGTTTTAAAAAATCCGGCTAGATATATATTTCATTGTTATGGATGTACTCTGAGAATTGTTTACCACTACGCAAATCCGTTAACAGCTGTTTTTAGCCACGGATGCCTTCAAGCTGGTTCCATATTTGGGCAAAAATAATTCCGTGTTCTCGGATTGCATGGTTAAAAAACCCTAGCATGGTTCTAAACAAATAAGTGGAATTTAGACGCCTCGGGGGTTGCATGCCTCTGATTGATCGCATTGATATGTCATAAACAATTGGTTCATGCTTCAGCTTTCGTATGTCGAGATATGAAACACTTGGGAAGTTTGGAGAGCACTCTGCGCGCGTCGAGCAACTCTGACAGTTCTTTCGTGCCCTCCAAACGTCCCCCGTGAACCAATTGTTTACTGTAAAGCAAAGGTGCCTACCACGCACATTATAAAAATACTGCTACTGTAAGTTGTTCGCCTGCACCAAAGACATATTAGGGAGCTTAAGCAACAACGTTTTTGAGCGACGCACGTCAACCGGAAGTGGCCTTTTTTCATTTTTTGACGATGGTTTCGCGCAAATTTTCAGTCAAATCGCCTCTATGACTGTAAAGAAGCTAAGGAATACAAATTTTATATCATCAAGGCATGTTAAGAGGGAAAATACCTCACTTCCGGTTGACGTGCGTCGCTCAAAAACGTCGCTGCTTAAGCTCCCCAATTAGGCAGCTTAAGCAACGACGACGACGGTGGCAACAACGTTTCTTAAAAAGAGAATTCCACTGTTTCAAAGTTGATCGCTCCTATTCCAAGTCGTTGAATTTGAGGACTAAGGACTGTATCCAAGTTTAAGAAAAGAAATTGAAAACCGTTGCCTGGTGTTCTAGTCCTCCAAAAAACGTGAAATTAGGCTGTTTCACGTAGTGGTCGTGCAACCACGACAAAAGAAATGTACAGAAAGCGTGATGTACGTGCAAAGTTGTTGTTTTACTAATCTATTGCTTTTTTGCTGGTTTCGTTGCGATCATCGTCGTTGTTGCTTAAGCTCCGATCCCTAATCTAAATCTGGATAGTAAGGTCTGAGGAGAAGCCCCGAGATCCTAGTTCTGGATCCCCAAAAGATTCAAGGAATTATCGGAAGTGCATTTAGAAACCTAATTGGCCAATCAAACAATGTCTTTTTAAGCAGGCCAATAATGGTGTGTTAATCATCGAACCCTGGTGCACTGCCGGGGACCCAGAACACGGATTTCGGCGCTGTCTCTCGGACAGACTTGACTAGCTGTTTATCTTAGTCCATGGCGCAGGCTACTCAGTTGTGATTGGATGCATTTTAGTATTTATTTCACAGAATCAAAATCCATATCAGCTTTGTGGGGCAGTAGGAGCTACTTTATTGCTTTATCAACCAAAAAATACTACTCTTACTTTATTTATTTCATTTATTTAGCATTAAAGTAGAAATGAAAAAAAAATTGAGAAAAAACGGATAACCTTAACTAAGGAGATGCCGTATGGGGTGCCGAAGGCCTATCTCGAAAGCGGGCGACTATTTAGCGACTTTGCACAATCTTCGAAATTTGGTTGAAAAATTCAGGAAATCGGTACATACATCGACTTCCACGGAAACAATAGATTGATCAGTTTCCTGTAAAAAAAATTTTAAGGCTGCGATTGATGAAGCAAGTACTTTAAAATTTCATATCTATTGAAAACTTTTAAAGTTGACCGACGTACATACGTAAAATTGAAAACAAAACTAAAGCCATATATGTCTAGTTTTTGGATGATTTTGTGCTCCGGAATTTCCTCTTGTCTCGATCAAACTTCAATAGTAAAACATCGAATTACCACACAACACTAGTGAGTTTGCCTCGTTTGCATTGGTTGCCCTCCGAAATTACTGCTTCCAAAATATGGTAATGTTCTAGAACTAGAGGGCATTTTTTCGTCTTGCCAATTGCAGTCTTCAGAAAAAGACCGCAAGTTTTAGAAAGTATCTGATGCATGACAATTTTCCTCCTTATTAAAGGAGCTGTGTCACGAAATTCATCCAAATTAGGAAATTACAAAATGCCCGTTAAATTAAGAGAAACATAAAACTAACCGCTTAAAACTTTAAAGGACGGTTCAAACAACATAACAGAAACAACAGATGCCATGGATGGGCAAAACTGAAGAAGATTGAAACAGATTGAAATTAGGGTTTTTGAAAACTGTTCAGCCTAACAGTTTTGCTAAGTTGGTCCCTGCTGCTTGCAACTTCAGAAATAATCCTCAGGAGACATATTTGTTTGTGTCAGATCTCTGATTTTGTTATTTACATGTGATTTCTTTGCTTACTTTAAGTTCCATAGCGATTGAGGGCCAGTAATTGGCAAAATTGACCAAAATGAACTGGACTGTCGTGACACAGCCCCTTTAAGTCTAAGTGTAATCTATAAGTTCAAGAGCCATTATGGCGCTTGATAAGTTATAATTAGATGGACAATAAATATCAAGCTGTTTTAAATACCTCTTTTATATTTAGTTCATTAAAATAATCAGACAGATAACACCCTGGCTAGGTCAATAGTTTCATTGCTCCTTTGTCGTAAAAACACTTATTTAGAGCCGGGATTTCATTACAGGTAGGACAGAAAATTAATCGTTTCTATTAAACAAATATAATAGTTCATATTAAATCTAATGACGATTATTTTGAATACCTGAGCATCAATTACTTTTTATTTACTAAATAAAAAGTTATTTAGGCGGCTTCAAGACAACACAAGAAAGTTCAATAACCCCTGCGCCGGCGTATAATATTTATTTACTGAAAAAAGGAGAGAAAGAAAAACTTGTCTTCTTTAACTCACAGAAAAACATTGCAAATACCCACCTAACACTTATCACAGTGGATTATAATCCTAGTCAAGTAACTCATTGGACGATATGATGTTAAGATGTTTTTTAGAAATGCGTAGAAAAATATTCTACAGTTTTGCTCAATGGTGTTATATGTCTGATCGATGATCGCTAATTATAAAACATCGATCCGATCAAACGAAATGGCTTGGTTTAGAGAACTCACATACGCTTAATGAGACTCTTTCGGTCCGTGACCTTAGTTCAGAAAAAGCTTTTCTGGGGAAATATGCAACATTGTGCATGGAGTTGATATCAATATCACAAGATACCTCATGTAATATTATAGGGATTGTTATACTTCTTTTCAATGTTTTGTTTTGTTGTTCTGTTTAATGAGCTGCATTATTTTTCTTTGCTCCAAGGGATCGAAAATGCACGTTCTATTCGTTATTTTTCCATTTGCCACTTTCCAAGCTGTTTGTAATGGCTTCACGTACGGTGAACCTGAAGTAAATCATCTTGCTGCGAACACCTTTAGGGACGTACATCGAAGACTGAAGCGTTCATTGGGTATGTATGCAGAGTTCAATTTGTCCTGATCGTTGAAATTTCCGACTTCAGCCCTCGCTCATCTTGTATTTATTCACAGTGCCAGGAATAAGAACTATGATTAAGTCTGATTTTGGTGAAGAAATATTTCTTCCAAGTTAATGAATTTTGAGCAGTTCAGCGTGATATATTAAAGTTAATTAAGAAAATATATTTAGTAATTAGCACAGAGTCGGGAACATGTAATTCGGTATCCTTCATTAAAATTTCGCAAACCTGAGCAAGAAGTCTGCAAGACATGCTTAACGATCAACATTAGTATGAAGAACATACAACTATTTATTCTCAGGTTTGTTTCAGTAGTTTTAGCGCTTAGAAATGTTACCGATATTGAGCAGGAAATAATTAACAAAGTAACTTTAATTAAAGTATTAGTGCTTGTGTTTGTTTGTAAAGAACTTCTTATATTTGAAGTCCAGTCCAAGAACTCGTTGGTCTCGGGTAATCTGAAGGAACGGAAGAGCTTAACTTTTGATCGGACTTTTTTCAGGAGCCAAAATTCGCCACTTTAGAAACGAGAAGGAACCTGGGCCGAGTTAACTTTCGCAAAGGCTTCTGGGACTGTTGATAGAGACAAAAAAAGAAAAACAATTGGCCAATAGCTGACTGGCGAGTCCCCAATAACGATCCCAGAAAGTCTCCCAGAAACAATTGCGGGACATATATCGGCTCCAGTTCCCTTCTCGTTTGTAACGTGCAGAATGGTTGTGTGGCTGCAGACCTCGAAAATGTAGCCAATCACAGTGAAGCAGTAATGAGTGAACCACTGCGACGACGGTACAGAAAACGTCCGTTTTCGTTTATTTAAGCTTCAAAGTCTTTCTTGCCAGGTGTGGGCGAATTTTAGCGTAGTTAATTATCAACTTTTTAGAGACCACATTCAAGATAAATAAAAGAAATAAAAATTCGCCGTCATTCGTTCGCGTCCTCCACAAAACTGAAAGTGAAATGAGGCAATTTCATTTCGTAGTCGTGTGTTGCCGGCAACTGACAAATGTACAAAAAGGGTGGTGCACGCCGACGTACAGTGTTTTTTTTAATCATAAACCAATTGTTTCTTTTTTTTAATACAACGTTCTCGCTGCAGTCGACGTCGTTCTTGCGATAACTCCCTATATAATAAATCATGCGGCTATATATACTAGCCATTTTACCTAAGGGCAAATGACTGTTGCCCAAGGGGAAGCAACTGTTCGTGTGACCGATTTTCCCGAGGTCAAACTGCCTTGGGCAAATTTCCATGGATACGAAAAAAGGAACAAAAGAATTCCTCATGGCAGTTCCCGACTCGTAGTCCTTTGCTCCCGATAGAACCTCCAGCCTCTTCTCTTGCCTCAAGTTCTCTCTTGAAAATATCAAACAGATGATCTGCCAGTCATCATCTCCTATTTCTCTTAGAAATCCTTAGAATCTTTAGACAGCTTGTTCATCAAGACAGATGACAGCAAACCCCCTTAAATTATTTACGAGATTTACAAGATACACAGATCATCAACATGGCTACAAGAACAGAACACGGTTTTCGCACACTTCCCTAGAGCACTTGCGAACTCCTAAGCCTTACGTTATCGAGCATAAACTTTTTACACAGAAAATTTCCCGCGAATCAGCATTCAAGTATTTTCTTCCCCTTGAGAAGTTTATTGTCGTGTAACCGCAAACATGAAAGTGATCATAACCAAAGCGAATCCAACCCAAGTTATTTCCCCAAGGAAAGCTTTGGGAGAAAGGTCTCTTGTTAATGCACTTAACACGAGACTCAACAGCTGGCCATTGGTTGACCATTACCGAGTGATTAAAATGGTGAACAAAATTCAGGGTACCTGATCTCAATCGCTTCTCTGATGAATATCTTTATCGTTATTTCTTAGTGTGTGGTCCAGAACAGGTGGACAAAATGCCGGGATCATGTGCACTTTACAAAACGTTTGGCTTCTGCACTGCAGCTTTACTTACACCATTCATGACAACAAGTTGTCCCGTAACTTGTAGATTCTGTGGTAAGGCGAATTGATTAACAAATTTCAGAATGAATATTAACATATCTGAGAATTGAGCTTGGTTTCTGTAATGGAGCAAAGCTGCGCCGCAATGATCTTAAAGTGGGTAGTCACATATTGGATAGGTTTCTGTTACTCTTCGTCGCAGTGAGAACGTTAGCTATGGAGCGAGTGCCTGAAATGTATTTCATGAAAGTATCATGCACACAAGAGATATTCATAAAATTCTTTTGAAAAAAAAGTATCAAGCAACAAAGCTTGATTAATACTGTTGGAAAATGTATTCGAACTGAACTTACAAAAAAGACAAAGAATCAGAAGAATACATGGTTCAATGTTTCGGACTGCCAGGAGTTCACTGGTTTTTTGGACTTGTCACGCGCTAAAAACATGGTTCGAGTTATCGAGGGTAAAATTATTTAGAAATGACCTGAAGGAAAACAACATTTACTTCGAGTTAGCGGGAGGTTCGGGTTCAAGTAGATCCCTTTTGAGACACCCTAAATTAGCAGGAAGATGATAAGTTTCTAGCCTCTCTTTTGTTTTCAGTGCCATGCATACCAGACCAACGTCCGTTATCGTTTTGTACACGTTATAAAAGATTTGGCTTTTGTGTAACAAGCAACCAGAGCATTAAGCAATTTATGGAGACAAATTGTTACAGCACGTGTGGATTTTGTATCGGTAAGATTCAGAACAAATAATGATAACAATAATGATAACAATAATCCCATTATGATGAAGATTGATGGCGTTACTTCTACACTGAGGTAGCCTAATGCATAATCATTTTTCCCTCTGAAAACATCTACACCAACTACCTCAAGTACGTCAGCTCTTGATTCATAAGCATATCTAGAGTACTGGCTAATGGGAAACTTGTGCAAAAAATATTTGGATTGAAGTTAATTCGTTTTCACTTCATTGTTTTCAGTGCCTACAACCACGCCTGCCCCGACAACGACATCTGAAGGTAAGAAAGAGATAGTTATTAGGCAATAACTAGCAGTAGTGATGATGATGGTGGTGATGATGATCATCATATAATACAACTGGAGAGACGAAAATATAACTATGAAAAGCTTATAGTACTAGTTAACAAGAAAATTCCCTGTATTTCATATGCAAAAAAATTGGATTGAGGTTTATTTATTTTCATTGTTTTCAGTGCCTACAACCATGCCAGCACCGACAACGACGCCTGAAGGTAAGAAAGATAGAAATATTTATTAACCAAAAACTAAGAAGCGATGATGATGATATTTTAATTGGGGAATCTCGTCTTAAGTTTTAATGCATACCATATGTAGTGTTAATTAAGGAGGAAGTTCCTGGTTTGTCTTGTTGCAAGAACATTTGGATTGAAGTTTATTCGTTTTCACTTCATTGTTTTCAGTGCCTTCAACCGTGCCTGCTCTGACAACGAAACCTGAAGGTACTAAAGGGTTATTTATTCGACAATAACTGACAGTGGGGATGATGGTGATGATGATGATGATGGTGATGATGATGATGATAATGTTGACGATGATAATGATTATGATTATGATGATGGCTGTATAGTGTAACAGGATAGATGACAACAACAGTCGGCAATGCTCATGTTACTAGTTAAAAAATATCCTGTTTGCAAATATTATTTGGATTGCATATTGTTCGTTTTCACTTTTCAGTGCCTACAACTATGCCATCACCGATAACAACTCCTGAAGGTAAGAGAGAGATACTTATTAAACAATAACGGAGGTAATGATGATGATATAATGATAATGATGATGATGATGATGATGATGATGATGATGATGATGAAAATAAAACAGAAGAGAGTCGACTTTAGTATGAAATGAAAACACATGAAGTATTTTAAGAAGGAAGCTCCTGGGTTGTCTTGTGCTAAAAAATATTTGGATTGAAGTTTTTTCGTTTTTAATTCATTGTTGTCAGTGCCTACAACCATGCCTGCCCCGACTACAACGCCCGAAGGTAAGAAAGAGATATTTAGCACACAGTAAATATCAATAATTGTTCAGCTTGGAATGTGGCGTGCCTCAGGGTTTCTGTCTAGGTCCCATACTATTTACGCTGTATAGGAGTAAGCTCTCTGAGACCGTCAAAACTCATCTGCCTGAAGTTCATTGTTATGCAGATGATACACAGGCTTACATTTCGCTAGTCAGGCCAGCTTTCAGCCTAAAAAGGCATGGAAAATCGTGGATATTCGTTTTTGGATGACAATCTTAAATTGAACATCGACAGGAGGACTGAATTTCTCATTATTGGCACACCATGACAGCTGGAAAAGGTCGACATCACGAGTATCTGCGTGTTTAACCCTGACATTCATCCCATTCCCACTGCAAGGAATCTCAGTTCATGGTTTGACTCTGGGCTGTTCATGTCTAAATAAACATATTACAAAGATCTGTGGCTCTGCATTTTTCTATTTGTCCAACATACGACACATCAGGAATTATCTCTCACAAACGTCGACCGAGAGACTCATTCATGCATTCGTATCCAGTTGTCTTGACTACTGCAACAGGTTATTACATGACCTGCCTGATTTCTTACTAAATAAGCTACAACGTGTATAGAATGCTTGTGCTTGACTGATTTTTAATGAACGCCGCTTATTATGGAGTTACACTGGTTACCAATTAGATCTAGAATTGAGTTAAAATTCTTTTGATTAATTTTAAGATTCTTCGTGGTTTAGCCCCGTCTTATTTATCATCTCCTATTACTCTTAGGCGTCCATCACGATACAATCTTAAAAATTCCAATGATAATCTTTTACAGCGGAACCCCGCCTTACGGCCATCTCGGTAATACAGTCACCTCGTTATTACGGCCACTTTTTTTGGCCGCCCTGCAAAACGACCATACGTTTTCTTGTAAAAAAAAAACGTCGTTAATACGGGCACCCGTTAATACGGCCAATTTTTTGCCCCATTGGTGACCGTATTAACAGGGTTCCACTGTAGCGATATAGATGATGACAATATAATGAAACTGGAGAGTCTGGACAACAGTCAAAATTCCAAATACATGTAATGTTATAGTTTAGAAGGAATTACCCTGTTTGTTCTGTTCCAAAAAATATTTGGATTGAAGTTTATTCGTTTTCAATTCATTGTTTCAGTGCCTACAACCATGCCTGCCCTGACAACTACCCCTGAAGGTAAGAATTACAGATTTATTTATTACATAATAACTAACAGTAGGGATGATGAAAAGAAAATATATGACTGCTTACTTCAAATTCTTTAATTTTACAAACAAACGACTATCCTGATCTAACTATCTTATTAGGATAAATGCAACATATTCAAAATCGTCCGTACTTCACCCACTTTTTATCTTTGCGATCATCTTAATAGTGTACTTGTAAACCTCTGACTTATATTCTGTATTCCAGTTAATCTCGGCAATGGTTTTAACGTATTAAACCTTTCTTCTTATATATTTATATAAGCTTAAATAACTTTTTGTTGACCTGTTAATATAATACCATTTGAAGTGCGTATTTTGTTTTATATGGACACTACTCACCTAGACTAGCCTTTGCTATTTGTGCGCAGTGAGAAAATTAAATTGTAAATATCTTAATGAGCCAATAAATGAAATGAAACTGATGATGATGATGATCAAATAATACAAATGGATAGACGTCGACATCAGTCTTCAATGTTAATGCTTCTAAATAATGAGGAACTTTGCAGTTTGTCTTGTGAAAAGATTATCTGGATGAAACAATTTTTCATTTAACTTCAACGTTTTCAGAGCCTACAACCACGCCTCCCCCGACAACGACTACTGAAGGTAAAAAAAGAGATATTTATTAAGCAGCAACTAAGGAAATGATGATGATGATGATGATGATGATGATGATGATGATGATAAGACAGAGGAGTCTCGACATCAATATGAAATGCATATACGTGTATAGTATTATTTAAGAAGGAAGTTCCTGGTTTGTCTTGTGCAAAAAAAAATATTTTACTCGTTTTCACTTCATTGGTTTTAATGCCTACAACCATGCCTGCCCTGACAACGACACCTGAAGGTAAGAAAGAAATATATTTAGCACCAAGTGACTAACAGTAGGGGTGATGATGATATAATACAATTGGATAAACGAAAACATCAGTCTAAAATGCTTATGTTTATTCATTTTCGTTGGTTTTAGTGCCTACAACATTGCCTGCCCCAACAACGACACCTGAAGGTAAGAACGAGATATATTTAGCGCACAGTAACTAACAGTAGGTTCGATGATGATGATGATGATGATGATATAATACAATTGGATAGACGAAAACATCAGTCTAAAATGCTTGTGGTACTAGTTAAGAAGAAAATTCTCAGTTTGTCTTATGCAAAGTCTATCTGGATTGATGTTTATTGATTTTCGTTGTTTTTAGTACCTACAACCATGCCTGCCCCAACAACGACACTTGAAGGTAAGGACGAAATATATTTAGCGCACAGTAACTAACAGTAGGTTCGATGATGATGATGATGATGATGATGATGATATAATACAATTGGATAGACGAAAACATCAGTCTAAAATACTTGTGGTGCTAGTTAAGAAGGAAATTCTCAGTTTGTCTTATGCAAAGACTATTTGGATTGATGATTATTGATTTTCGTTGTTTTTAGTGCCTACAACCATGCCTGCCCCAACAACGACACTTGAAGGTAAGGACGAAATATATTTAGCGCACATTAACTAACAGTAGGTTCGATGATGATGATGATATAATACAATTGGATAGACGAAAACCCCCTCGAAAATGCCTATGGTACTAGTTAAGAAGAAAATTCCCAGTTTGTCTTATGCAAAGACTATTTGGATTGATGTTTATTCATTTTTCGTTGTTTTTAGTGCCTACAACCGTGCCGACACCGACAACGACCCCTGAAAGTAAGAAGGAAATATTTATTAAATAATGACTAAATTAGCAAAGTAGATAGTGATTATATTATAAAACTTGAGAGTCTCGACATCAGTCTAAATGGAAAATACATGTGGTATTAGTTAAGAAGAAAGATCCCAGTTTGTCTCGTGCAAAAAAATATTTGGATTGAATTTAATTCGTTTCTACTTCATTGTTTTCAGTGCCTACAACCATTCCAGCACCGACCACGACACCTGAAGGTGAGAAAGAAATATTTATTAAACAATATTTTACAGTGCGAAAGATGATGATGGTGGTGATGATAAACACTTTGATACAATACAAATGGATAGGCGACTACATCAGTCTGTAATGTTTAATATACTTCTAATTAACAAGGAAATTCCCAGTTTGTCTTATGCAAATAAATTTTGAACTTCGTTGCTTTCAGTGCCTACAACCATGCCAACACCGACAACGTCGGCTGAAGGTAAGAATTGGTAATATTCATCAAACAATAAGATAATTAGCAATTATTGAATGAGGCTGAGTAGGAAGAATTCTGCAGATCAAGGAGGGTGTTGTCTACCGAGGCCGAAGGCGGAGGTGGATAACACCCTCCGAGATCTGCAGAATTCTTCATATCCTGCGTTAGCATCCTGTGATAGCCGAATTCAATAATTGCATTATTATTCATTCAAAATAATTCCAACTTTAAAAACAAGCTAAAAATGCGTACCTCGGTCGATATTAAGTTCACATCGATAGTGCATCTTTTTCGGGAAATTTAGCAGAAAAAGGTCTGCTCAGGTCTGCAAATATACTCCAAATAGCAGATGTTGTCCGTCGAGTTGACTTCTCGCTGTTCTTGCTATGTTTTTGGACAATACTTCGCCGTGAAACGAGTACAATTTCCGCACGCCATTTCCGCCATTTTGTTTAAACCGATGACGTCATTTTGACGTCATCGGTTCAATATGACAGGTCAGCCGCTGGTTATGGTGAATTATGCGTGTGGTTTTATCCAATCAGAAACAGGGAAATATTTTGAATGAATAATAATGATGATTAATACTTCTTGAGAGACGAAAATATCAGTCCGAAATGCTTATAGTACCACTTGTGAAGAAAATTCTTAGTTTGCCTTGCCCGAAAAATATTTGGGGTTAAGTGCCTACAAGTATGCCAGTATCGACAACGACGCCTGAAGGTAAGAAAGAAGTATCTAGTACACAATAATTAATAGTAGGGAAGATGGTGATTTTGATGATAAACACGATAATATACTACAACTGGAGATAGGACTACATCGTTCTGTAATGTTTATACTTCTAAATAAAAAGGAAATTCCCAGGTTTGTCTTCTGCAAATAATATTTGAAGTGCGTGTTTTGTTTTTGTTGTGTCTTTTCATTGTTTCAGTGCCTACAACCATACCAGCACCGACAAAGACGCCTGAAGGTAAGAATTGGTAATATTTATTAGATAATATAACAGGCCGTATTGATGACGATAATAATAATGCGATGATGATGATGATGATGATGCCTAACACTTCCAAAGACACGAAAATATCAGTCCGAAATGCTTATAGTACTAGTTAAGAAGAAAAATTCTAGTTTTATCTTGCGCAAAAAATATTTGGATTGCGGTTTATTCATTTTCATTGTTGGCTGTGCCTACAACTCTGCCAGCACCGACAGCGACTCCTGAAGGAAAGAAAGACAAAACAATAAGTAAAGTAGCGATGATGGTGATGATGATGATGATCGTGATATTATAGAACTGAAGAGTCTCTATATCTGTCTAAATAGCAATACTTGTAGTATTAGTTAAGAAGGAATTCCCAGTTTGTCTAGTGCAAAAAATATTTGGATTCAATTTAATTTTTCATTGTTTTTAGTGCCTACAACCATGCCTGCCCCGACCACAACGCCTGAAGGTAAGAATTAGTAATATGTATTTATTGGACGGCATTAATGAGAATGATGATAATGATGACGACGATGATAACGATGATGATGGCTAATACTTCTGGAGAGACGACAGAATCAGTCCGAAATGCTTATACTTTACTCGTTAAGAAGAGAATTATTGGGACTAAGGTTGATTCGTTGTTTTCAGTGCCTACAACCATGCAAACACCGACAACGACGCCTGAAGGTAAGAAAGAAGTATCTAGTACACAATAATTAATAGTAGGGAAGATGGTGATAGAGATGATAAACACCATAATATAATACAATTGGAGATAGGACTACATCGTTCTGTAATGTTTATACTTCTAAATAAAAAGGAAATTCCCACTTTGTCTTCTGCGAAGAATATTTGACCTGAGTTTTTTGTTTTTGTTTTGTTTTTTCGTTGTTTTCAGTGCCTACGACCATGCCTGCACCGACAAAGACGCCTGAAGGTAAGAATTGGTAATATTTTTGAACAATAACCGACCGTATTGACGATAATGATAATGCGATGATAATGATGATGATGATGATGATGACGATGATGACTAACACTTCTAAACAGATGAAAATATCAGTCCGAAATGCTTATATTACTCTAAGAAGAAAAATTCTAGTTTTATCGTGCGCAAAAAATATTTGGATTGCGGTTTATTCATTTTCATTGTTGGCTGTGCCTACAACTGTGCCAGCACCGACAACGACGCCTGAAGGTAACAAAGACAAAACAATAAGCAAAGTGGTGGCGGTGTTTATGATGATGATCACAATATTATAAAAATGAAGAGTCTCGATATCAGTCTAAATTGCAATATTTGCAGTATTAGTTAAGAAGGGATTCCTAGTTTGTCTAATGCAAAAAATATCTGAATTTCTTTTTTTTTCCATTTATTGTTTTTAGTGCCTACAAGCATGTCTTCCCCGACAACAATGCCTGAAGGTAAGAATTAGTAATATTTATTTGACTGCATTAATGAGAATGATGAGAATGATGACGACGATGAAACGATGTTGATGGCTAATACTTCTGGAAAGAAAACAGTATCAGTCCGAATTACTTAATATACATTACTCGTTAGACTAAGAGAATTTTTGGGACTACACTGTTTTCAGTGCCCACCATCATGCCAGCACCAACAACGACTCCTGAAGGTAAGAAAGACGAGAGAATGACTAAAGAATATCTAAAGTAGCGATGATGATGATGATAAAGTTGATGATGTTGATGATGCTATGATAAAACAGGAGAGTTTAGACAGACATCTGTTTGAATTGCAGGAGGAAGTTCCCGGTTTGTCTTGTGCAAAGAATATTTGAATTGAGGTTTATTCGTTTTCACTTCATTGTTTTCAGTGCCTACGACTATGCCTGTCCCGACATCAACGCTTGAACGTAAGAAATAAATATTTAGTACTCAATAATTTAAACAGTAGGGATGATGATAATGAAGATAATGATGATGATGATGATGATGATGATGATGATGATGATGATGATGGTGATGGTGATGGTGATGGTGATGATGATGATGATGATGATGATGATGATACAATACAACTGGATAGACGATAACATCAGTCTGTAATGTTTATACTACTAGTTAAAAAGGAATTTCCCAGTTTGTCTTGTGCAAAACATATTTATGTTGAAGTTAATTCCATTTTTTTAGTTGCTACAACTACTACAACACCTACAACGTCGCCTATGGGTAAGCAATTATTGGATTCGACTTAATTTCGCACGATCTGCTACCTTTAATTAAGAATGTTGAATAATCACTGCCGGAAAACTCATATTAAATTGGCCTCAGGGTATTACCAAGTTTTGAGGATTTAAGAACTTAAACTCGCTCACCAACCAATCGTTCCGTCAATTTTTATTAGGATCCTCGTTTCCTGAACCCTCCAACGTTGAACATTTTCCTTGTTTTCCGAAAACTAAGTTGCGTTTTTTTTTTCAGGTCTGATCTGTTTGTCTCCATGGTTTTAGTTACCCGCGTTGGCCTCCCTTTCTCGTAAAAAAAAAAACAAACAAGCTTGACTCGTCTTAGCCTGCCTGGGAATACTAAAATTGCTTATTGACGCAGTAAAATGACATTTAATGTATTTCTTTATTCGCTGTCTAAAATTATGTTTGAGACACCTAACATTTTCAGCAAGGTAATAAATATGTAGCCATCCTTTTGTTTTCAGTGTTGTGCATACCAGACCAACGGCAGGAGTCGCTTTGCAGAACTTATAAAGGATTTGGCTTCTGTGTAACGAGCAACCAGAGCATTAAGCAATATATGGAGACAAATTGCTTCACCACCTGCGGATTTTGTACTATTGGTAATAATAATAGTTTAGGTTTCTCCAATTAACACAATCATCATCATTGAACATAATCCTAATTGACTAGTCCACAAAGAACCTTTAAGACGCACAGGACAGAAACAAAATGCACAGGTTCGCAGATAAACCAGTCATTAAGTGGTATGGTATATAGCCTACGAAAACAATGTATAATGTATTCCTGCGAAAGTTAATGAGATTCCTGTGCAAAAAGAGGAGAGAAACACCCATATTACACCACTACAAACTTTGATGAATAAAGTGCACGCTCAGCTTTTTACCATTTAATTTGTTAACAAAGTAACAATGAAGATAATGATAATGATGGTGGTGATGATGATGATGATGACTAACAAATCTAGAAAGACGACAATATCAGTCTAAGATGCTTATGGTACTAGTTAATAAGAAAGAAATATCCAGGTTTTATTGTCTTGTGCAAGGAATATTGGGAACGAGTTTTAATCATTTTCCTTGCTTTCAGTGCCTACAACCACGCCTGCCCTGACAACGTCGCCTGAAGGTAAGAAAGAGATATTTGTTAAACAACAACTAGAGAAACAATGATGATGATGATGATTATATTATAAAGCTAGAGATGCCACAATAACGATTTGAAATAAATATCGAATTTGTCAAGAAGGAAGTTCCCAGTTTGCCTTGTGTCAAGAATATTTTAAATGAAGGTTTTTCCTGTTCACTTTATTTTTTCAGTGCCTACAACCACGTCAGCACCGACCACGTCGCCTGCGGGTAGGAACGAGATATTTACGAAGCAACGACTAATATAGTGATTATGATGATGAATATGATAACGATGATAATGAAGACAATAATGATAATGAGGATACTGATGATGATATGAAACAACTGGATAGACTACATCATCAGTCTGAAATGCATAAAGTACTAATATATTATTAAACCAGAACCTTTCCAGTATGTCCTCCCCCAGCTGTACAGAGAATTTTATCTTCAGATTGAGATTTATTCGTTTTAGTTTCACTCCCGACAGCGAGCCGGCAGGTAAGAATAAACAAAAATGTCAAGTGATAGCCGATTCTTTAGAAGATGAAAGAGATAACTATTAAAAATTGACAATAACAATGATGATTTTTACAATGATTTTAAAGATTATAACTAGGACGTTGATGGCGATTCACGGTGAGGCCAAACCACCCCCTAATGCATATTGCATCAATGCGTGGGTAGTTGTGTTATTTTACAATAACTTTGTAGGCTTGTTAGCCTTTTAATTTTCACGAAAGTGGGTCTGAAAATGCAAAATGTCAGGCCAATTAAATTAGTTGTTGGTATGTCTTAAAATATTCAGTTATGACGTCGTGTTTGCAGACCTGAGTTTGACACAAAAAGTTTGGTGACGTCACAATTTGTACTTCTAACTAAAAAATCCAAAAACACGTTTTCGGTCATTAATCGTAGTCCATCGAGCAAGTTTGGTTGACAAATAACAAAAATCGTAAGAAATACGTAAATTTAGCACTCATGCAACATTTAAGGGGTGGTTTGGCCCCACCGTGTATTGGTCACAATATAAATGAGGATAATGATGATGTCGACATTTTACCGACATATGACAACATCTGAAATCTTGTTGGTGAACAAGAAAATTCCCAGTGCCTTTCTAGTGACAGGGTTTAGGTGTTAGCTTAAAGAGTACTGATGCATACAAGGACGCCATGATCTAAATAAAGCGTTGTATCACAATACTGCTTATAGTGCTTGGTAAGTGCACGTTCGATATATTAAAATTCTAATATGAGTCCAGGCTTTAGGAACAAAATTACAAATGTTTCACGACTCCATTGTCTCGCAATTCCCGGAAGAGACTTGAGCACAAAGAAAACCAAGCCAAATATAGAATAAAGACCAGAAAGCCTCGGAGTCATCATTATAGATGTAAGAATTTTAATCTATCGAACGTGAGTTATTGAAACAGATTTTTGTACGAAAAAGAGAATGGTTTCTTTCAAAGCGGAGACTACATGCATACAGTGTTACGGGATTAGAAGTATTTAGAGGACGGAAAATGTTGGTAAGGGGTCAAAACGGTAGAACAAAGCACCCCAAAAGCTTAGTGACTTATTATACGTCTTTGTATGAATTTTTATTTTACAGTCAACGGCAGTTGGTCTATGTGGGGAGTCTGGGGTGTCTGTAGTGTTACATGCGGGGGTGGACAGCAGGTGCGCAGACGAGCTTGTATTAATCCACCGCCATCAGAAAGTGGCGCTGATTGCGTGGGAAACAGCAGCCAGACTCAGTCATGCAACAGCAATCTATGTCCAGGTATGAATTTCTTTATGGTTGTAATTGGGTTACCGTATTTATTCGATTAAGCGCCCTGGGCCCTTCTTAAATTTTTGTACCTTGAGAGTGGGCGCTTCTTGAATTTTCACAATTTGCGGCAACAGCGATGGGTGGTTATTCGAGGTTCAGAGCTTAGTTTAATAAATACGGTAAGTAGAAAAGATAACTCAGGATTTAGTCTTCAAGTGTTTGAAATACTTAAATCAAAAAATCTTACCGGTAAATTGAAAACTTTTTAGCGCGTTTCATGAGGACACTGATAATTTTCCAATAACTGGAAGCCGCGAATTCCACTTAGCCACATTACGATAGCGTAAACCTAAGTGTTGTCGATGCTCATGAGTTCTTATAAATATTTTTATAAATACCAAACAATGAAAATATATCTGATAGTGAAAACCGCAGTACCGTTTTGAATCATGTCGCCCCACGTAAGGGAATGCGGGCTCCGGAATCCGGGAAATTTTTGCTCGTGTAATCCGGCATTCGGGAACATTTTGCTTGTGGAATCCGAAATACTGGAATTTGGAATCTGGAATCCCACTAACGATTAAAATCCAGAATCTAAGTTTCACTGAAAAAGACTGGAATCCAGTACCTGGAATCCGGAATCCACGGCGTGGAGTCCAGAATCCAAGACTGTCTTGGAGTTTCTTGCATGGGAAGAATCATGGACGAGATAAATAAGTATGCATGGATGTTTCTCCACAATCTTTGTTAGGCTTCAGTGCATGGTCAGATTGGAGTAACTGGAGTTCCTGCAGTCAGAGTTGTGGGGTTGGCTTACGAATACGCACTCGCGATTGCTCCAATCCCCCTCCAACAACTCCAGAAGCTTTCTGCAAAGGTGAAAATTTCGAGATAGAGAACTGCAGCACGACTGGATGTGTGGGTGAGACATAAGTTTTTAAATTGTATTTCTTTACTTTAAATCATATATGACCAGCGCAAACTTTGAGGCTCATTCGTTTTCATTGTTTTCAGTGCCTACAACCATGCCAGCACCGACGACGAGGCCTGTGGGTAAGAAAGAAATATTTTACAATAACTAAAGTAGCGATGGTGATGATGATGATGATTACGATGATGATGATTTTGTTGTTTATGATGATGATGATGACGATACTGATGATTATTATTTAATACAACTGGATACACAACAAAATCAGTCTGAAGAGCGCACAATTCTAATTAACCAGAACATCCCAATATGTCCTGTTGAAAGATTGTTATATCGTTTTGTTTTCAGCTTCTACAACCATTTCAACGCCGACTACTACTCCGGCAGGTAAGAATTCCGTATATCCCTTGTTAAGACCCTCAGGGGGGAAGGGGGGACTTAGGGGGGTGATATTTGTTGTAAGCACGTTTTTGGGTGTCTCAATAGAGAGGGAGTTATTTAATGTAGCTGTGACGATGATGACAATTTTGCATTCCAGCACGAGAATAAACTACTTTTTACCGGATCAGTCCACAAGAAATGTTATAATCGTGATTAACTGATGTAGCATTTGAGATTAAGAGGGGAGAGGAGAGGGACTTTATAAAACGTTCTTTCCCTGAAAAGAGAGGACTTATTCGTGGGGCTAATAATAGAGGATTAACGGTAAACACAAATGCGAACTGATAGCCAGGTTGTTACAACAGGAAAGAGATTATTATTAACCAATAACAGCAACATTGATGATGATGATGATGATGATGATGATGATGATGATGATGATGATGATGATGATGATGACGTTGATGATGATTATGATGATCTTTATGGCTATCATCATCATTAATTACTATCATTATTATCATCATCATTGTTGGATTCGGCGTGGATCCGTCTTTCGTGTTCCCCCTTCGTCGCGATTATATAGCAAAAAAGTAAGTGCGGCTGATGCTTAAAACAAACAAATCATCGTCGAGTATCTCTGCTCGCCATGCTACAAGCATGGATGAGGGCTCAAACTCGGGTCTATGAGGGGGGGAAAATCCACTTTTATAGGGCGGGACACAAACTCCGGGATCTCCGCAGTGCAAGTCCAGTTCTCTAGCCACTTGATCCGGGCACGTTAGCCAGGCCCAAGGAAATGGCTGAGATTTAAGACTGGCATGATTGAGCGCTGATAAAGCCACAATTTTCTAGTCACTTGTCGAGGGACACACACCACGGTTATGTAACCCTTTTATAGAGCTTTTTACTCTCGTGGCCAGCGTTTATGCAAATCTTTTGGAACAAAACAAAGCGTTTACATAATTCAACTTCTACAAGATTCTTCTTGGAACAGATATGGCCGCCGTGACGTCATGTGAAAATTAAACATCCTATTTTGTTAATCTGAATTTGACCGGAAACGGCCTGGATCCGCGCCTGTTGCGCGAGATTTTTTTGGCCAATCAGAGTCGAATCAGAGACCGTATAAATGCAGATACATACTTTACTGATCACTTGAACAAACCACACACAGACACCATCAGAAAGATAAAAGATCTGTAATTGTATGTTACCTAAGTTAATATTATCTGAGTTAATATTTTCGGTGTTTTTTAACGGTTCTCCTGTTCGTTAGCGACGACAACTGAAGCAGCAACGACTTTGACTCCGCTGACGGACCCGCCATCGCCTCTTAACGGAGCAGGTAAATGTTAGGGCCATTTATACGAGGAAAAATAAAACGCGTCTTACATAAGACGCGTCTTAAATAAGACGCGAACTGTACCATTTATACGAGCATGTCTTATCTAATAAGACGCGTCTTAGCTAAGCCGCGTCTTATTTTAGACGAAATGTGCCGTTTATACGGAAAGTTCGCGTCTTATTTTTCCTCGTATAAATGGCCCTATTAGCACGTTTCAAGCCCCACCCGTTTCTCAATAGTCCGGTTAAATTGACGGACCCTAAGCGGTACATCCAATCAATCAAAGTATAAAGAATAATGGTGCGGTTTCTAGCTAACAAGTCCATTCTTGCAATGAAAGAACAGTCTGAAGTTGAATTTTACAGCTTTTTGCATTGCATTCAAACCTATCAGAACTGCAATTTTACAAGCAAACATAAAACAGCTTTCCAGGCCCGGGAATTATCCGGACCTTCTTGATGAAGGCTAGGCTAGGGAAATTAGATGAATGCTTAGAAACCTCACAAAAACACCGAGCCATCATATTCATCATTGTAGAGTTTTGATAGTGAAAAATTTCGATCGTGTCGACCTTGCCGGTCTTCACATCTAGTATTACTGTACTCTTACTATGAAAATCTATATCAGAAAACTGAAGCTGTTTTTACTTCCCTAAGAAGAAGCACCCGTAATAGTGACAGTTAACAAACAAGGTCTTCATAGGTGCAGATAAATGTAAAAAATATCCTCTAGTTAGGCTTTTTTCCTGTTTGAATGAAGGGTTGAGTAGCCGTAACTATTTTAGAGCTCGGTGGACCTACCACAATTAATTAGGAGACCGCCCCACTGACGACACTGCCGAAAAAAAAAATGTCATGTTTAGTCCTGAACATTTTTTTTTTAACTCGAAAAGAGGCGGCCTGTTTGAAAGCCCACAATGATAAGCGTTCTGTTCATGGATCCCCAAGGCTGACTTGGAATGCTACACTTGCTGAGCATGCGCAGTATTGGGCTCATGAGTTGGTTCGGCTGGGTAGGCTGATGCACCAGCAGGGTATCAGTGAAGGCGAAAACTTGTTCAAGTCATCTGGTCAAACTGAAAAGACATGTGTAGATGCCGTGCGAGCATGGTAGGTTATCTTAGATAATGAAATTAGACTGCAGTTCACAGTTCCCTATTTTTTTGTATGATCGTCAGGATCGAGCTTGTACCGGTACGGGCGGTCAATCAATCAATCAATCAACTTTATTGGTACATCCAATTAAAATGGGTTTTCACATACCAATTACAATAAAATCTAATATGAACAATAGAAATCTAAATTAAACATTTGAAAGTGATAAAACATTACCATATTATTTAAAAAATATAAAATATGCATAATTACACCTATTGAGTGTCAATGGCTTAAAAAATCGTCAAGTGCACGTCCTTTAATCGCATTCTTAAAAACATTAAATGACTCTATGTCTGCTAAACTTTCTGGAAGGTCATTCCAGAGCTGAACAGCCCTATATGAGAAAGATCGCTGACCTGTTGCTGATCTAAGAGATGGTATATGAAGTTTATCTTTATTCCTTGTATTTCTAGTATTTACCTGGCTTCTTGTCGAAAACTTATTACACAAGCATGGTGGGGCTAATCCCTTTATACATTTGAAAGCCATTAAAATGTCTCTAACCTCCAGTTGCTTAGCAACCGGCAACCAGTGGAGTTCCTTTAACATCGTCGTGATGTGCTCATACTTTCCTGCGCCAGTCACAATCCGTGCCGCAAAATTCTGAACTTTTTGAAGCCTAGCAATGTTCTTTTTTGTTGTACTAGACCACATGGACGAACATGGTCATCTTGGTTTTACATGTACAGAGGGGGCGGGCGTCGGGTGTTAAAGCGAACGCCCCCTAAGTAGATTTGGCACTCATTCAAGATGGCCGCCCTTTACGCAAAGCTCTCGAGCTCGACGATCTTACGGAAAAATAGGGGACTGTGAACAGTCTACGATAATGCAGATACCAGTGACATTCAAATAAGTGACCGGTCGTGCTTACATGAAAGTTAATATAGGCGAGCTAAGGCGGTAAATGATTCTGTTGTTTAAACCTTCTAAGGTTATCGCCATATAACTATTTGTATTAATATACACTAAGAAAGGCAAAACCCTAGCGGTAAACCGGGTTTTTTCCAAATTTAGGCTTCCAGTCAGTAGGGTTTGTTGGGAACTTTGATGGTCCCAGGTTTGAAAACTAAATGACCTACTTACTGTACATAACCTTTATTATTTGCTGCCGAATAAATACTTCCCAATCCTTAAAATATGTATTTGCCGTTTAAGGTATGGCGAAATTGCACAATATAACTTCAACAACCCTGGATTTTCCCCGTCAACAGGACATTTCACACAGGTAAGAAATATCGCCTGCTATTTCGGACTATCATGGCGAGCATACTAATAATCAACTTAGAGCCTGTTTACATGGAGCTGGGGGATCCCGGGTAGGCCAGGAAGGTGAGGTAACCCGCTTACGTTGGGTAACCCGCCTGTCCATATAATCTCTCATTTGAATTTGATCATGTCTACATGATAGGTGGGTGACCATATGAGAGGTTATATTGAGAGGCGGGTTACCTCAGCTACCTGGGGTTCCCTACCTCCATGTAAAAAGATCCTTAAGGCGAGTACATTTATGTTTACCCTGCGAGCAGAGGTTTCTCCCAGTTGCATGGCTTTTAGCCATGCAACTGGGAGAAGTCGTTAGCGTGGCTTGTCTGTCGAGTGGTTAGTTTGTTTACGCCCCGTTTCTCGGGGAACGTCGTTTCGTAAAAGCCATATATGCAAGAGAGAAACCTCAGAACTTTGGTACAGATGAGGTAACATCTGCGATTGCCGAAGGCGTCAGCCGCTTAGGAGGTCCGAGGTGTTCCCCCAGGAATTTTGAAATCCAGTAATCTTTGAAACGCTGATATAAGCATTTTTCATATAAAGGTGTTTCGTCAAAACATCAGTCTTGTTTGGCCGGGGATTATTTTTCCAGTCAAACGGTTTTATTATTTTGTGTCAAAATCTAGACGATTCCTTACTTTTTGCTAGCTATACGTCCCTGGACCATCGCAAGCACTCTTCTTGTACGAGGGCGCTGTGCTATTCAGAAGTTCACTGGACGAAATCTCTCACTACTCTTGCGGTCAATTTTTTCCTCTTTTAAATTAATATGCTGGTTGCACAATGTTTAATTTATTCAGTCGATGGCCTATGCTTAAGATATCGTCGTGCCTTATGAATGAATAAGAATAGCTTTTCATTTATATGTTAGGTTGTTTGGAAGGCTACGACACAAGTGGGAGTAGCTACCATTACGGAATTACATCCTGAGACGGGAAATCTCGACACTTACGTAGTGGCTCGCTATACTCCAGCAGGAAATGTGTTAGGAAAGTTTGAACAAAACGTACTCCCAACAAGCATTATCGAAAACAACATCGACAACTGTGCTTAGGGTAAGAATGTTTAGTAAGTGTCTTAGGACAGTGTTTAATGAAAAGACTTCTTATGACTGGTTCTTCTCGAGCATTGCAAGTTTTGTCATTTATGTCACGTATAGGGACTGTGTCACGGTTGACAAGTTCATCTTGTTAATAATGCCAGTTACGGGTCTTTTTTCGCTATCAAACTTGAAAAACTACTTGTAAATGGCAAATTTATAGCTTCCTCTGAAACAAATGTCTCCCAAGCCTTCAGTATCAAGTACCCTCGACAAAAATGAACTTTGAAAAACTGTTAGGCTCGTTAGCAAGTTTTCAAAAACCACAATTGTAATCCGTTTCAGTCTTCTTCAAGTTTATCCATCCACCACTCTCTTTTAATTTGCGTTGTTAATTATACCTTGTTTTAAATTTTGGAACAGTTATTTTAATGTTTCACTCAGTTCAATGACCTTTCCCACTGTCTGAATTTTGATAAATTTCTGATGACATAGCACCCTAAGACGAGCCAGTCTGGGTCATAAACTGTTGCGATAAATTGTACTATAGGACTGCTTTGATTTTTTGACTGGTCGATTAGAATTTAGGCCAGAACCTGAGTAAATTTCATCCAGCAGACAGTCCCACGTGACAATTCAACAAAACCCGACCCAGTCCAATGCGCAACCACAAAATGGCAAGGCCTGGGGCCTAGGTTGAATGACCAATAGGGACTCAGGCTAAAAAAAAAATGGATCACTGAATTTTGCATTTGAGGTGCGCCTGCCCTCTACTTTATAACAAAAGTTTGCTGTTGCCTCCTGATTGAAACTAAAAGTTTGGTCTCAAATTTGTTTGCCGAACGCACACAGTGACCTCTTTCAGATACTTTTCTTTTCTAGTTAAATCATACCTTTTGTTCTGCTTAATTTCTGAATTGTATCTTTCATCTTATTCTAGGATGAAGAACTTAATTCTCAGGATTAGTCTGAAGTACCGGTAACCATGACTTCGCCTGTTGCCAGTGAATAAGTGAATATCGCGTAAAATGTGTGGTTGTTTGCCCGTTTTAATATAAATTCATAAAAATATGTAGGAGAATATTGATAGATTGGTAATATTGTCAGTAAATTGGAGCGATGGATATTCACTTTTATTAAAAACTGAATCATTGGATAATGCAATACTAGAGCTCTGATTGGCTTAGCCATCATGGTATATGAGCCATCATACCATGCATGCTCTCCAAATATGGTAACTGTACGAGTCTGCTCAAAATTAAAAACAAGCTGAAAATCGGTGATTTTACAAATAAAGTCGGGAAGAATGCTCTATATTTTGTGGATGTGAGATTATTATTGCCAATTCGGCGCTACGCATCTCGTTTGCCATCTACCATCTCATATCCAGGGCGCACTCGTGGAATAATTGTTAAATATAGTCAAAATAAATGCGATCTTTACTTTTCATTCGTTTGAGAGTGAAGGCGAATGAATCAATTTGAGCGTTTTGAGTGCTCTAATACGTGAACGTTTACCTGGGTCAACGTTTTCACAGTTTGTATGGGTCCCCTGTGGGAACACCAAAAGCACGTCACTATGAAGAATAACTGGAGCTTCAAGGTAAAAATTAATGCTGATGTATTTTTTCTTTTTTGTCAGGATTCGCAACGGTGAGAATTTTTAAGCTGGAAACGAAGTCGCACCAAATAGCATTATAGTTTTAATTTATTCTTATAGTGGCGTGAATTAATTCATAATTTTTGTTAACTGAAAATGAAACTAGGTTATGTTCTTTTTGGGTGAAGGTTTTGCCTGAGGTTAAGGTTTTTGGGAAATTAAAATATCAAGCGCGCTGGTTACCGCCGATTTCGTGGCCGCGGTATGATAGGCGCCATTTGGATCACTAATGTGCTCGCGGTTGTCAGTCACTAGCACTGTCCTCCCAATCTGGCTTGCAACAAGGGAAATAGGAGAGGATTGCAGGCAGGCTACCCCCGAAAAGCGTTCGCTTAGGAAAGTGTTGAAAGGATCGTTACCGAATAAAGGCAACGTGAAGTAAAGTAAAGTGAAGTAAAACTTTATTTCAACGGGGTAGCCCATTTAGCTCAAGGGCTGGTTTCCATAAGGGCCCTGCGTCATAAAAATAGTTTATTCGAAATTAGATTTTAAAACCCTAAAAACAATCAAAAATACATTTTAAAAAGCCTAAAATGTTATAAAATTTCAAGGAAATGTCTTTAAAAGTTACGATAAGAAAAAATGCCTTTTTCGGCTGCACAAAGTCTCTATGCTTTCGGCGTTTGCTTAATAGTTCACGGAATTTCATTAAAAATTTGCGCGCCAGTAAAAAGAAAGGTCCTTTTCCCATAATTTAGTTTAACCTTTGGTAAATATAGCCCCATACTCTGCCTTGTGGTGTATACGTAGTTATAAATGTTCGGCGAAAACCTTTTAGCTAGTAAAATATGATAAAAAATAGCTTGGAACTAATGAATAAAGACAGAGAAATAAAAGTTCAGCCTTTTGGTAGGAGTGTCTACCAGAAAAGTCGGCCAGTAACAAGAGCATGAATGATCATTAGCATATTGCATTTTATCGCGGATTAGAGACGGCATAATTTGGTCGTTAGACTTGAGAATTAAGCTTTATCGGGTGAATTAAGGAATGGGTCCCGGAAAATTTGTAGCGGGTTATCTGGTTCAAAGAGGATTAAACCTTCTCAGTTAAACCTTCGTAGGCCTCGCCAAATTTGAAAAAGGATATTGGTTTCATTTTGAATGATGGATTTTCTTGGACATGTAACTCGCCACACCCCTTTTTTTGCTATTTATTTTGGTCCAAATATACAGCGCTTTAAAGAGTCCATTTTCTGAAATTTTTTTATTTTTTTATTGCTTTTTTTTACTATAAGTACAAAGTTTATAGAGCTAATCGAGGTTTTCGAAAATTATTTGTTTTCTGTAAATTGTAACCGTTTCGTTTTCGATAGAGACTGGGGAATAAAGTATTTTAAAATTCTCCGATCAATTTGACATGTTTATTATTAAACTGAATACAATAAAAACAAAATGAAGAAGTTAAGGGTTTGTATATGTGGTGTTATTCTAAAATTTAAAATTTTGCAGTCTTCAGAAAGTGCACTCTCAGCACCAAAATTAGTTCCTTTCATCCGGCCATAGTTATAACGATAATGGGAGTGAGAAAAAAATATATAAACGAGAAAAATAAGGGTAATAGCCAGATATCAGTAGGAGCCATTCCTTGATGCACACGAGTGTCGTTGGCGATACCTGCAAAAATGTAGCGACTGTACAAATGAAATTCAACAGTACAGGGAAAAAGGGTTTGGAAGTTTTGTCTTTCGATTTGTTGAGCTATAAAACGCTTGGCGAATATCGAAGTAACAATTCATTTGACTATATAAATTGCGACACAAGCAAAAACAAGAGCAATGTTTTTTTATTGTTCAATTGATGGAATACTTTTCATCAAGAAACTCCAGCCTATTAAAATATCCAGGCGGGGTCCTGCGTGCTAAACGGCAGTTATTCAAACTCTTAAAGCTTACTATACTACCCAATGAACTACTACATGTATTGATCTTACACGGCTAACTTAAGTGTATGGTAAATCGACAAATTCATCATTTTATTTTTACTCTGTAGAAACCGACGTACGCTTAGATCTATATCATCAAAACTGCTTTAACAATTCATCTAGAAAAAGTACGAGGAACTTATGTTAAGGAGTGTCCATTTTCCTCTTGGTTTCCTGAGCACGTTTTGTTCTTGTTTCTCAGTGTCGCAAGAAAAAAGCTACTGCCTTATTAAGGTATCTATGTACAGAGGTCTTGTCAATAAACATGTTTGTACAGCGACAACTAGCAGAGAATGTTATCATTGGCCATTGAATGAGCCAAATATGAAAAATCTATTATATCATCTTACCACAAATAATTAGGCCTGATTTAGCTGTACTTCTACTAGATTGATTTTCAAAACTGAGTTCTTCGAATGACATTCTTTTAATCACTAATTTCAGCCGGGAAAATGGTTTAAAATTTTTAAACTATCAAGCCAGGCCGTGCGGTTTCAGCAGCAACAGAAACTCTAGAAAAAGCACAAGCTATACACGATGCAATGGGGGGATCTTGCTGATATTCAGACAGAAGTTTTGCGATTTCCTGAAAACCCATGTTGTGTAATCTTGCGTGACTTGCGTTGCAAAGCTGACCTACTGAAAGAAGGCTATTAAAACGAATAACTGCACAGTATACGAGGACGTTCGGTCGAATACAATTTCGAAAACCTTTGTAATGCGAACAAAATTTTTGAGTCCGAAAATTTCGTATATTGGAGGTTGTGTATATATTGCTGGTAATTCCAGTTAACTGGTGTCTCTATCCCCTGCATGGAAACGTACTTCTCAGTGTTAATGAATTACTCGGCAAGCTCCACTTCCGGGCCACTATAGTTACAAAAGCCGTTGAAATAGTCTTGCTTTCAGACACCTTGAGTACGCACGCAATGCCTGTCTTATCAAAATGATCAATATGACGGAAAGTGTGTTCATAGATTTCTTAACTATGGGTCTGGGGTTGAAAGATCTTTGCGCTACTTTACTGTCTTTGCTCTTGTTGTAGTTTATGTTCTTCTTATTCAGCTTCACTGCGATTTTTGTTGCGTTCGAGGTCTTCGTACTCGCTTTGCGGACAACAGTCACAACAAGAAACACGGCACCAAAAAAATTCCAAAACAAGCACAATTAATGTTGAAAGTATTGAAAATATAGTCGCAGCTACAAGCACGCCTTTATCCTGTTTATCCAACCTTTTGTACTCCTCTAACCCACTGAAGGCGTCGTAAGTTTCCTTAACAAGGAAATAAGCTGTAGCACCATGAATGATACACGGCAATACGAATCCTGTTGTTTCGATAATGAGAAAGACAATAACAAATATACAAAGAACCTTGCATGAATCACGATCCAAACAACATTGCTTATTAGGACAATAACCAGCCAATAGTGTAAAGCTTGCCACTGAAAATCCTAAAGCAGTTGAACTGGAGTCAGCGAAGTAAACAATACACATTGTCAGGAAAGACAGCAAAATTGCCAAGACCCATGATACACACGCCAAAGGGTGTTCGCATAGTAGTTCGGTTCTAAGCTTTCCCATGTTCTGATCGCCAGTGGACTTCGATATCACGGGAGGGTGCTGTCTTGCGGGGCGGAGATGAGCGTTTGGCACCGTGCTAATTGATACTAGCTATAGACGAGGGGTAAGCTTAAATTACTTGTTCCTGACGGTCGCTATTTGATAACAACTCAGGCGGTGTTGGACACGGTCCACGTGACCAATTTTGTCCAATCACGTCATTGCAGATGGTGGACTGATTCTTTCACCTTTGTGCGGGTAGTCTCTTCGATTTTCTTCGCTTTTCGCCGTTTATCAAGTGGTTTAGGGTTATATTTTTTGGAAAAGTTTGAGTAGACAGATGTAGCAAGCCGCAGTTCTTAAAACAATATAATGTATGTTTGTTTTCTATTGATATTGTTCTTTGGAATTCTTCATGTGCATAATCCCTTTGTTTAGTTACGAGCCATTGTTTATGCTTTTCAGTCTATATATTCTCAGTGTTCAACGACCCCTGACCTCCAGTTTTAGCATAATCTATTAGTTTTGTTGTTCAAGTATCTGATATCTGATAACAACTTGTTCAACAGTGGTTGTTAGTCGCTTAAAGTCCCTATTTTTGATTACCGTGATAGTGTTTCGGTTGGTCTTCCTGTATAACAAGTGCGGCGAAGACGGTCTTGATCATGAACGCCTCAAAACAAAATTGTATCTATGTCTAGTTCTACTGACACTGCTATGCAGATTTAAAAAAAAAATAGTCATGGGCTCCTGATGCCACTAGAGACTCACAGAGACAAACATGTCTGTTAGTTAGTCAAGAAATGGTTAACTAATAACGTCCCGCATTGCCTGCGTGCAGACGTCTCCTATTTCCTTTGTTTTCCGCGTGCAACAAAGGAAATAGGAGACGTCTGCACGCAGGCAACGTCCCGCAACGTATTACACCTTTAACTGGGATGTCGTTCCCAGGATTACGCGACGGAGTAATTTTCTTCGTTACCCGCGAGTTAGGACTGAATTAAGCCGCCAATAAAAGTCAGGTCTCTTAGTGCAAAATATAGGCCGGATCGTTATAGAAGTGACAAAAGTGTCAAATTTGGCACAGAGCTTCCTTAGCACCTGCCGAATAATACTGGAGGGGGTGCCCGTTACAAATGGTCCTAATTAAAGATAAAAGGGGGGATTAACTTTCACCTATAATAACAGATTGGGTCCCCTGTGGTGAGTACTCTTCTCGTTTGATTTGGCCAAAAAACATTTGTTTCAAACTTTGAAGTTTTTAATTTGGTAATGTTTAGTTGCTGTTACACTATTCAAGATAGTTTTACATGTACATAATACTGACTAGTGCCCAGTCTCCACACGGTAAGTGTGACCATGTTCACTGTGCGGCTATCAGTGTCACTGCTAAGATTTGCCAGTGATAATATCATTACATATCAATTTAAACAGATCACAAAGCCATCTTTCAAAGATGTCATACAATAACATAAAACCCAAATGTGTCACATCCTAAACGATAGAATCGTTAAATTGACATGCCAAATGAACGACCTCATGAACCATAACCGACAACGCGCCCACTTTGTAATTGTGCAGCTAAGATTAGATTATAATTTGCTTCGTTGGTAACCCTGTCCTTGAGATAATGATTAAAACATGTCAACCTCGTCCTCAGGGGGAAAAGGAGGAGTAAGGGTGGTCGCTTTACCTTTTTCTACTTTTTTATTAAGCCCTGGGACGACACATGCCTCTCGAGGAATTTTTAACACTCTTTATTTTTTACACATTTGCATTTAAAGAGAAGTCGCGGTATGAGGTCCCTGCATGCCTAGACACCTGTAAGGAGCTCATTCACTTCAGAGCCCTCGCACCAGAGTGTTACTGTTAGGTCTATACGATCTTTCAAAAAAAAGGAAGGTCGACGAGTGCGTTACAATTTACAAACAAACTAACTTCAGAAGAAAAGTTACAGTAACAAGGCTTCTTTTATCCAACCAATGATGCATCATTTACGAAAATGAATGTAATTTGTTTGATGCAATTAGGCGAATACACTGTGGTTACAAAATCTTACAATCATGAATTCCTCAAGAGCAATTCAGTTACCAACTTTTCACAAAATAATGTTGTGGAAAATTACAGAAAATACCAAAAAAAAGCAAGGGTCAACAATAATTATGGCCTGGTCCCTTATAATAATAGAGTGTTCGTGATAAAGAAGCCCATCAGCCCCAACTTTGCCCACTCAAATTAACAGATTTCTGACGAATTGCATACCGCAAAACTTTGCATTCAGTTATGCCTACTTTGCCACACTAGGAGCCTAGAAATCGGCTCCTGGTCATACCTTGTTTTTATTGCTGAATATTATTCTAAAGAGCTTTACGAAATATTTCGTTAGTAGGGGTGTTTTGAACATGATTGAAATTTAGAGATGTGACAAAAACGAACCCCAAAAAAGTCACAAAACGAGACGCATGAAACAACCGCAATCTAATATTCGTGTTACACCAATGAATGGCTCCTTTGGCAGCCATTCTGACGTTTTTGAAGATGGAAGTAGTATCACAGCTATTTCCGGGTTAGGTATACCGTTTATTACCAGTTTCACGGTTCCTGAGACTTAGGGCCTGTTAACATAAAGGTGGGGGACCCCAGGTAGGTGAGGTAACCTGCTTAGGTGGGGTAAAAAAATAACCCTCCTATACATGCAATCTTACAACCCCGCCATCCTAGGGTGCACTTTCTCAAGATTATTGAATGGTCGCTAAGCACGTAAACAAGAGAAATGCTGGCAAACCACGTCTACGCTCAGTTGCTGCTCTTGCTGCAACCTTCAGTGTTGTGGCTTTCCTTTGTTACCTTTAATAATTATGTGAAGCCACCCGGCGCCAAAGTAAATTTTGCGCGAATTTGATGTATCACGAATCGGACCCCGACTAGCCTGGGTTACCACACCTTGAAACGTTGACATGGCAAAATTTGACCCCGGCTCAGAGGGTTAGCCGGTGTAGCAGACCAGGCTACCCACCTTGAAGGGTCACCCCACCTATCATGTAAACGTGATCAAATTAAAATGAGAGATTATATGGACGGGCGGGTTACCCCACCTAAGTGGGTTACCATGCCAACCTGAGGTTCCCTCCTCCATGTAAACAGGCCGTAAAAGTTAGCCCGGCCCTCTTTCTACAGTTTCAGCAGTTTGAGTCAATCTTGTACCACTTGAGTCTCACTTTTACGACTTGATAAGCTGTTATTATTTTTGGACATGAGTGCTTCAGTGCCAAATGTAGAGGCTTCATGATAAACTGTGCTGTTTTTTGAAGCTTGGGCTAACTTGTTTCTTTTTTCGTTTATGAGACCAGATTCTTTTTTGTTTGTTTTTGCTTTGTAAAGCTTAGACAAACTGCGGGAATTGTAAATGATATGACTGGGGCCATGATGCTTGCTTCTCTCTCAAAACATGCACGTGCGTCCAGCAGATGAAGAGAGACTGATAGGCATCCAGGCCTATGTTAAGCTGATAAATTAATTACCTCCTCAGGAAAGAACTATTTTGGGTTCTGTCATTTCGTTATTTGCTCTTCATGAACAGCTGTCATAAATCCCTGATAATATGTGATACAACAGACTCTCTGACAATTTCTTTTTTCTGAAATTTTGTGTGTGAATCGCTATGCCATACGCTTTCTTCAGCTTAAAGTGACATGTAATAACAAGTAATACCTGATAAATAAGGCTTAAGCCACACAATAAGGCCTGCTCTAATTGAAAGACATTAGAAAAGAAGAAGAGAACCCCAGAAGCTGAGTACTTGCAAGTTATGAAGCAAAGACGAGGCCATCTTAGAAATGACTTATGAAAATGTGGGCGGACTGTGCACTTGCTTTAAGGGCAAAGTAATAATCAACTTAATGATACAATCAATAGACTAATAATGGATGGGAATGTCAGATGTTCGAGTGAAATTGTTGTTTACAACATGAGAAGAGTATTCTGAGTGATTTAAGGTATTAAATAACAATTTTCAATCAAAACACCACAGGGACCCGGCAGGTGAAATTTAGAATAATTAAATCCTGTTTAGCACGCTTCAGTGGCATATTTGCATTGGGCACCCCCTCTAATATTCCTGGTACTGCAATAGGCTATCGCTGTACAAAGTTTGGTGCTTTTGTCAACTCTGTAACGATCCTGACCTTAAGAGACCTGACTAAAGAGGTACTTGCCGCCAAGGGAGCCTTCTTTTACACGCGTGATCAAATTACGTTTTGTGCATTCCATTCATTCTTGGTGGAAGTCCAAACGAGTGCCATTCTCGTCCCCAGAGCCACTCGGCTCGTTTCAAGACCACGTGACCAAGAAACGACGAGCTCTGGTGACGAGAATGACCGAATGCTGGCTACATACATGCCACGCATGCTTAATAACTACCTGGAGATTAGGATTGCGGGCTCCTTTCTTATGTCGACGATGTAATTTTCTTTTTTCTGATTCGTACATTTTTATTCTTATTAGTTTTAAGAGGCTATAGAATTTAGTGCTTGTTATATTTTATATCTTCTTTAACAATTAGGTAAAGTATGTTTTGTAATAATTTTAGATTGTTATTATACTCTTGTTTGCTTGTAAATAATTAATTTTTCAGGGTTCCCATTTATTGATAATAGAGTCTGCCACTGACTCTGACGGGATTTCCCTGAACAAATAAAAGTTGTTCTCTTTGGCTTGATCAATCTCTCTCATTTTTCAGCTTACAGGTTAAATTTTGACCAATTGTCAAAACCTCTTTCCCGGAAGACTGTCACCCTCCCCATCCCTATTTTTCTTAATTTATTTCTTGTCCATAATGAAGCTACAGTAGGTCACGCTATTAGAAGTAACTTACGATCACAGAATTGACTGAAAAGTAAAATTGTTCAGTTGCTTCGATCAAATTGTGGAAGAACTTGGTAAACTTGAAAGGCAAAAAGGAGCTCCACAGAGATCAGTATAAAACGCGGATCGCGGACTGCGGATTACCGACTGCGAACTGAGTAAAAATATCGACTGGGTCACATGCACTGGGTATAAAACACTCATTACGGTGATTACGGACTGACTTTCAAAACCGGTTCGTTCTAGGAAGGTAAAAATGAGATAAAACGATTGCGCATCAGTACTCACGTTGTACTCCGAGCAAAGCCTACAATGCAAGCAGAGCCGTCTGCCAGCATTCAGCGGCGTTTCTATGACAAAAATCTTGGTCAAGTAAGACATACACCAAAAAATTGCGTCATTAAAAAACATGGCGGAACACGGAGCATATTCTCCTAGTCCAAGAACGCCATCTGCCTTTCATCAGAGAAGCTCCCATTCACGTTCAGCGTCATGGTCGTACACATCAGGAAATGGGCAAATCACTATAACACCTTTAAACCCGATCAGATCGGTTATTCGTGAGTTTGTTCCCAGTTTCGGCCATCGAAGTCCAACTTCCCTATCGTCTACTAGTTCTCCTCTTTCTCCTCTCTCGCCTTCGACTTACGTTAACATAGCGGAGGTTCTGAGAGACGAAAACGATGTAGAAGACATAGAATCGAGCAGGGTCTCCCCATTTACCGCTGTAAATAACAATTCAGGAAACTCAAGCGATGGAGATGCCGAAAGTGGCGATGCCAATATGGCCGCCGGGAATTCTAGTGGTGCTAATGGAAACGGTCGTTCTGCTGGAGATAGAGTCGAGTTTCAAGGCACGATAAACTGGATTGAAAAGAGTTTACCTTTTGTCCTGTTGCTGCTAAGCAGAATTATGTGGGACCATCGATTAGGTAGGTGTTATTAAGGTTTAAAAATGACCTTGGTTAATCTTCGGATTAAAGTACAACAACAACAACAACAATAATGATAATGATTAGGACAATAATAACAATAAGATAATAATAGTAATAATAATAATAATAATAATTCCTTGTGAAACGAGCGAGGCTCCACGTATGCATCATTTATAGTGGCCTGCATAGTCCGGTGGCCCTTATATATTTCTATGTGTATGTTGTGGTTCAGTTTTATCCCGGTTCAAATTTTGTTTTCCTTTGTTTCAAACTCATTATCATACATTACCATACCCAAACACAAAGGAAAATAAAATTTAAACCAAGGATGAAATTGAACCACAACATATATATCTGATGGTGTCTCCAATGACATCATCAGTACAAGCGACAAATGTGTGGGCATTGTTGTTACTGTTTTTGCGACCATTTTAGCAATAAAAAATGCTTTGGGAAAATAAACTTCAATGGCAAAAGTATTTCAAAGAGATCCTTGAATCAGTTTGGACCAGTTGTTTCAAAATCAGAGGAAAATTAGCTTGGTGCTTTGCCTGCCAATGAAACATAAACTTGTTTCAGCTCTGTTCAACTGCTGTACAGGGTTTCAGATGACTTTCAGGCAACTTGACCTTGAGGCATCACAACACTGTAGGAAAGAAAATTAACATACATGTATGGGTAAAAGAAATTTGAGTCCTAATCATGACTGTTACTAGTAATTAAGGAATTCAATGTTTTTCAGGGGTGTGCTCTTTGGTGACTAGAAAATCTTAGTCTTTTCATACAAATGATATGCAGCTGGGCACCCTAGTTTTTGCAGGTCCAGGGCACTGGGCTCCCTTTAATTTCCTTAGAGCACAGCCTTGTTTTTTTGATATACAATATATCCTTCCTTTTCAGGTATTTTGGTGTTTATTGGTTTGTGTGGTACATTTCTTCATGCTAACAGTACTGTTAAAAGACAAGTGTCTCTAAAGGTATTTATTTAAATGACTACATACTTTGAATTTTGTTTCCAAAAAAAGGAAACACTTCAGCAACATTATGGGCATGTTTTATCAAATTTTTGTTGTTCCACAATAAGCTGGTGCAGGTCCAGACTGATTTTCATTAATAATTGTTTTCTTTTTTACTAAAAAGTTAGATGTAAACAACACTTTATCACTGACAGTGTGTTTCTCAGGCCATATCAGAAGCTTGCACCTTTCGCTCATACCATGATATTTAAAAAATAGTTGCATTTTACTCATACAAATGAGTTCATATACATGTACAAGATTATGGAGTGCAGGTGGGTTTTTCACCAAATCAGACCTCCTGTCGGTTGTTTCTCAGTGCTAAACCTGGTTCACAGCAAGACACATTTTGAGTCAATTTCAAAAAGTCAAGAACTCTTCAATCACTTGTTGGTCATTTCCTTTTTCCTTGTGACCTTTAACATTATTTGACTGACCAGTGTAACTGTTTAAAATGTGAATGTTACGTTGTAAGTTAAATGTTAGCCATTCTTGGAATTTATAAGTTTAATGTAGATTTCAGCCTGTGAACAGATTTGCAGTATTTTTTGCTTCACTAGACCTACATTTCTTATCATAACATTATTTCTTTGATCATTTTAGGATAGACGTCTTAATCGAGTCTCTCTGTGGACCTTTGTTTTTCTTTCCGGAAACGTCTTTTTTATTTACTATGTGTTCTATAACAACCATCTAGAAAACTGGTAAGAAACCACAGAAACGAATGTTGGTGTATTTAGGTTATGTTTTGGTCAAATCAAAGCTCAAACATCCCCCCACCCCAGGCAATCTCCAGGCATTTGAACTTTTGAAAATTAGTGTTTTCAAAATTCTCCACTACACCTGAGCCAAAACTTCTGTTATACAAGTACGTCCATTTTAGGTTATCAAATGTTGCCACCTCAGGGACATTAGAAGGGGACCATGTTACTCTTTTAAATATAAATGTAATTTTCACCATGTTGGCCTCCGCAATGACTTATTAAGTCCCTTGCAAGGCTAATTAATAATTAATTCATTGTTTCAATGACTATACTCGTGCACTAATTGGAAAGTTATTTTTTGTCATTGAGGCAACTAAGAGACACTCAACCTTACAAACGCAGCCTGTTATCTGAAAAAGTGGAACCTACAAATGGGTCCCTAATACAATACAATACAATACAATAACTTTATTTAAAGAGGGAAGCGCAATAACCTATTACAGTTTTCTAACCTACGGCCCTCAAAAAAATAGATAAATAGATAAATAAATTTAGAAGACTAAAAACAAATAAATTTGTAAATATATATATATACGGTACACAAAAGAGACAATATGTAAAGTAGAATAGGCTATAAGCACGTAATGAATAATATATAAATCGACGAAGGGGGGCAAAATAATGACTCAGGTCTGCACCCCAATCAACTGGTGTTGTATGACACACCCACTCCAACATGCCCCTTTTTTACACATCCTCAGCCCCATTAGCAATCATGACCTAAAGTTTGGTTTTTTCCTTGTAAGTTTGATTTTCAGAAAGCCATTATTCAATAGAATGGATGTCTGGACTGTGTTTTGGTGTGTTGGAATAACAGGTGACATACACTGTAATTTTATTTATTCAAATACACTGTTGCAATAATACTGGATGACTTTTCATGCTCAGTAATCAGGGTTTTTTGATTACTTCCATTTTGTTTCCAACTGACCCAGCTAAGGTTACTTCTTATCTATCAATAATTTTATTGTCTGGAGTTGTGCGTTGCTACATCTGTGATTAAAACAGTAATGATGGTAAAATATTTTTAATAACACCAGAGTTACATTTTAGAGTTTTTGAATGGTTACCCTGCCCATAGCATTCATGTATGGCTGCCATGATTGACGGCTCAATTATAGCAGTGAAATGGTTTAAAGAGTTGTAAAGCTAGGATAAATAAAAATAAATAAATGTATATACTATGCAAACAGCTACAATGTTTTTGTTTGTTTGTTTGTTTAGTTGTTTTATTAAACAGGATATAAGTCGTCTGGGTAAGACGGGAAGCAATTTCTTTGTTATGGCGCAATATGCTTTCCTCACATAGGAATGTTTTCATTTTCTCGCAGAGAATGTGTTGTTATAAGGAAGTTGGTTAGAAAACAAGGGATCAATTTACATGCTGCCTTGTGAAGATTTCGTAAAATTTGATGCTTATTAACCAATAAAAAGTGTAGTAGAAACAACAGTAAAGTTAGCATTTTTTTTGTTGTTGTTTTTTTTTTTGCAATCCGACATGTTCATTGCGTTACTTTGTTTCTTTCCTTGTTATCTGGACCATAACTTTGTCTGGCCCATTACTTTATTTGGCCATAGTTATTAAAGTGGAATGGTCTCCTCTACTAACTATGATTTGACTAATATGCAACATGTCAGTGATCAATTTACAAAATGCAAATGTGGTTGTCAGCCTCTATAGTTGTTCTTTTGTTCTTCTCTTAGTTAATTTTATGCTCTCCAGTTGTGGTAAATGAGAAGATTCTTTGAATGAAAACTAATACCTAACCATTACTTGCTGTCATGGTTGATTACAGATTTTGTGACTCGATTCATCACGATGGCTCTTAAGTCGATGGTGGTTATTCAGCATAGAAGAATAATTCCATTTAGAAAAAGGGTAAGAAATGATAATTGCGTCTATATATTACAGATATTCTTCTAGGCACTCCCAGTCTCCAATAACCCCCCCCCCCCACCCCCACCGCCCACAGGGTTTCCAGGTATCCCCTCTCCTTAAATAGGAATATGGTTCTTGAAGAACCACTTAATCAATTTGCTGCATGTCCACTGGTGTGCCACCCAATCGTTATTTAGTAAATTACAATGTATGCTATTTCGTAACTTACGTGTAAATCTTCGCATGGCTTCCTACTGTTGAACAGTTATGACAGCTAGATTTTTGCGGGAGCAACATTCGTCTATAGGGCAGAGCTACCCTACTGAAATAGAGGTTTCTATCTATAGTCTGTTCCCTTTCATTTTTATCGGTATTGAACCCCACCAAATCAAGATAGGTTATACTGAATCGGCTTCCATCATGTGAGTGGTATTGTTCTGTAAAACTTCCTATTGATGCTTTTGTTCACACCGTGCAATGTATTTTCTCACTCACAGGGCAAGTTTTATCTTTTAATTGAGAATTTTTCCCAGTTATACCGCATGTTGGTGCCCATTCCACTGTGGTTCGCCTTTTTCACGGAGTACAACTATGGTGGCGAATACTTTGCTATCATAGCAACAACAATATACTTAATTCTCAAGGTAAGTCTACTGCGTTCTTTTCAGCCTCACGTAGCCTGAGAAAACAGCCAACATTTTCACCACCACTGGTTTCCATGCGAAATGACATCTCAGTTTCGGGTTCAGAAACTCCATCTGGGCACAGGTAACCCAGGCTCACTGTTTGTGTCTCGTACGGGTTTCATAACATGGGTAAATATAGAGAACATATGGGGCGAAGTTTAGGTCTGGAAATTTGCTAGAAAATGGAAATATAAATCGATGAAAATTACCATGTGGCGAGTTGTTGTTGTCCTTAATAGGGACTTTAAGATCCAACGACGCCACGGCAATGAGAACATCGCTTAAAAAGTGAATTTGCGTTCTTTCAGTCTATATCGCAATTATTCCTACCCCCAAATGTAGGCGAACCGTCCTGGAGTTGAATTCCTAGGCACCAAATCTAAGTACAGTAAGAGAAATAAAATTTCGTCGTTGCTTGTTTACGTCATCCGTAAAACGCGAAATCAGGCATGTTCACGTCGTGGTCGTGCAAAAACGGGCAGAGAAATGTACAAAAAACCATGGTGCACGTGCAAAGTTGTTGTTTTGCTAATCAAACCTATTGTTTTTTTGACGTTCTCGTTACCGTGCACGAAGTGTCGGGAAAAATAGTCGCCTTCACCTTTCCTTCATGTACACTTTTTATGTAAGAACGTCCATTTTTCGAGTTGAGCCCGGACCGTTCCTATTTTCTGGGCAGTTTCAGCCTGGAAATGTTCTTAAATTTCAATAACTTACAGTAAATATATTATTGACCATACGCAATAGGAATGTGTTGAAAGAAAAGACAAAATTTTACGTGCACTTTGATTCCATGTAGGATATTATGTAATTCAGACTTTCTGGATTTAGGCCCGGGGATTTAGGAAAGTAAAATCAGTGACAAATAGATTGTTCAGTCTTCTCTGAGCCTATGTCCTTAGCATCTTCTTAATATTTTGGCAAATTTCTGGCTGAACGTTTTTTTAAAAAAGGTTCTTACATAAAAAAAAGAGTGTACTCGGATTTCGGGATGGATGGAATGAAGCCATGAATCAGTGAAGTTGTTGATAGTCCAGTATTACCCTCAATTAACGTCGTGAAGCACACTCAGAGATGAAAATGGTATTTTTTGTTGCATTTCTGTCCATTAAGAAGAAATCTCCCTTTTTATCCAGTACCAGCAATATCTTAATACGTCCTTTTCTTTCCAAAGGGTCGTATGATTATAGGAAAACTGCAAGAGGTGTACTCCGCCTGCAAAGTGTTTGGACACGATGTGGTATGTCTCAAGTTTCTTTCATCTTATTGTGGCTAGAAAAAAATCCCTGCAAACACCATATGTAGTGATTAGAAATGATTAGTTACAGCGGTATTTACTCAGATGTGAAACGAAAGCCCCCAAATTCAAAACGCGGACAATGCCATGTGGAGCTTACACTCGGGAATTGTCATCAGATACAAAGTAAACCAGAACGTATGGGAACTATACGAAATAAGCCGGGACTTAAGCTGTCACGCAATTCTGACAAAATAACATGGACTACTATACTGATGCAAACACCTGTAATACACTGTACACTGACTGGCTTTGCATTGCAAATTCATCTTGCAAGGCATCTGTAGGTGAAAGGGAAAGCAAGGAAGATAATAAACCTAAATAAAAAACAAATCAAACCATGCTAACGTTATTTAGAGAGAGTGACACTTGACAGTTACAAGACCTCTTAAAGCTGTGGTCCTCTAAGTGTACCCAACGAGAGACATTTTCTAGATCGAACTGGGATTGGACATGGGTTTAAGGAGGGAGACCTCTTGTCTTGAGGAGAGGGGAGCCGGATAACCTGAAGAGAAACCTTTCGGAGCAAGATAGAGAACCGACACATATGGCGTCGCCGCCAGGACTTGAACCCAGGCCACATTGGTGGGAGGCGAGTGCTCATCATCCCTGTTTCCCCAATAGCATGTATGGGCACGTATTTTGCTGAGTCCCTGAGAACACAAAAGTGTAGGGTAGGTGAAGGGGTCTGATATCTGATTGCACCTGTTGATAACAGCCGTGATTGGTAGCTCTTTTCTGATCTTTGCTTGAATTTAAAAAAGGGGCTGACTGCTAACTCTCCCAATCCCTATTCTTTCTTCTTTTCACAGCAATATGGCTCACCGCCCTCGAAAGAAGAGATAGTAGAAGCCGGAAATTCGTGTCCAATCTGCCAAGAGGACCTCAAGGATCCCATCAAACTTCGGGCGTGTAAGGTGCGGCGTTGATGGAGATTTCCTCAAAATTGATTACTTGTCGTCTGTTTCTTTTGTCGCTTTAGGGTAACCTCTATTAGCTATGTTTATGAGCCTCTTGCCTAGTCACGTTAACAACGGTCAGCAGACCGGCGCTCTCCCGACTGAGCTAACCTGTGTCTCTATCTTTCATTTATTTATTTATTGTTTTTAGCATATATTTTGCGAAGACTGCATATCGCTGTGGTTTGACCGAGAGCGTACCTGTCCCATGTGCCGAGCCAAGGTTGTGGCTGATCCCAAGTGGAGAGATGGCAACACTGCAACCTACGTTATCCTATTTTAAATTCTCACTTTCCCGTCGCCTTAAAGTAAAAAAATAGTAATTACAAAGTACAAGGCTTGGGTCAAGAGAGGATTGGTTTGGCGAGGTAGTAATGTGTAGAAACGGCCCGTGGGTGGGGGGGGGACCTTCATTCATTTCCATGAATCATTTCGTTTAAACTGACATCATAAGGTTAGATTTTTGGACTGAAAGAATTGTTGGCACCAAACGTGTAGACCGCACATCTCCAACCTTAGCGTTGTTTACATGTAAAAGCTTGCTGTCCAAAAAGACACCCTGTTCCAGGCGCTAAATAGTAAAATTCTATATTCTGATTAAGACTTAAGACCCTGGGAAACATGACCCGTTCAGCGGCACATAGCCTTTTAGGTCAAATAAGGGAGTGACCCTCCCTTCTCCTCCCCCCCGGAAATAAAAGGACCATCTGTTTGGTTGTAAGTCTGCAGATGTAGGTAGGAATAGTAAATTGCTGCTGTTTGTCAATGTTGGTAACAGCCGCACATACCCGTTGAGGTCAACTAAAGGAGTGACCCTCCGGAAGTAAAAGTATCAGCTGTTTGGTTATGAGACTCCAGACGAAAGATGTACGTAAGGATAGTTAATTACAGCTGCTTGTCGATGTTGGTACTCGGCATGTTAAACCATTATCATTTAGGATTTAAAATAGTAGATAAAATATGAAATGCGGATGTTCATATAAAGTATTTTTATGATTATCTCAGTTACAGTGAATCATTTACCCCATATTCAAAAAGCAAATAGTGGAGGGTCGTCCGTGATTGTACAGAATATTTAGAAGAGTCGTTCGGTGGTTTTGTTGTAAATCGTTATATTGTTTAAATAAAGATATATACATATATATACGAACTATGTAATTCAATTGTACCCGACCCAAACAAATTAGGGAACTCAAGATCCGAGGCTGGTAGCAGCGTCGAAAACGTCGGCCTAAAAGTGAATTTGCGTTCTTTAAATCTTTATGGCAGTTACTTCAACTCACTTTGCCAAATGTAGACGAACTCTCCTGGAGTTGAATTCCTATGAACCATATCCAAGTTCAAAAAGAGAAAGAAAATTTTACGTCCTCCATACAACGTGAAACCAGGTATTTTCACGTCGTAGTCGTGAAATAACAGCAGCGAAATGTACAAGAAAGTGTAATGCACGTGCAAAGTTGTTGTTTTGCTTATCCCGTCCTTTTTTTTCCTGGTTTGGTCTACCGTCCACATGTGTCCGTCGGGTGAAAACAGTCATCGAAAACGCCTCTTCTCAAAAACGCTCCCCAGTGGAGATTTCTGAAAACGCCGTTTTGCTCTACTCGTGTGGATGGATGAAGCATGAAAACACGAGTTCTTTTGAAAACGATAACGTCACGATGTTGGTTACCAGTAAGTGCGCATGCTCCCATCACAGATGGTACAGTTTTCAGTCCCTAGGGACCTTAAGATCCGATGACGGCGACGGCAGTGAAAACGTCGCTGAAGAAGTAAATTCGCGTTCTTTCAATCTTCATCGCGATTACTCCAAGTCACTAACTTTGTCAAATGTATTCGAAGCCTCCTAAAGTTGAATTCCTAAGAACCATATCCAAGTTCAGAAAGAAAGAGGAAATCTCGTCGTCGCTTGTGTACTTCCTCTGTACATCGTGAAATTAGGCATTTTCATGTCGTAGTCGTGCAGTGACGGTAAAGAAATGTACAAAAAAGCGTGATGCACGTGCAAAATTGTTGCTTTGCTAATTAAACCTTTTGCTTTTGTGGCGTTCCCGTTGCCTTCGTCGGATCTTAAGGTCCCTGCTATTGCGCTTGTGGACGGGCAAAACTATTCAAAAACGCAACGAGTGGACGCGGACTTTTTTTCTCCGTTTTAAAAAAAAAATGGATACGTGTGGACGGGGCTAACCTGCGATCAGGCGATTTTTTTTTTTTTTGGCGGCCAAAAAAAAAAAAAAAAATTCGCCTGATCGCAGGTTAGGACGGGACCTAAGGTCCCTACCATCGGAACCAGTCATTAAGAGTAAAAGTGTATCCTTCCTCGCGCGCCCGTGGCGTTCTCGCGTGTGTTAGTTGTCCCTTTTCCTTCCGGTTCACACTTCTACGCGGGAACGTGATATGATCACCCACCAGAGACAACACGTTTAACTAAACATAATTCATGATTACAAGTTGTTGGGACTGGAGCATACAAAATGGTCGTCAAAGTGACGCCAGGAGGCTAGATACAGGTAAATATGAACAGGAGCGGGAGAAAACTGGCAGGTAGTAGATGTGACTGTCCCAGATAATAAGAAAGTGTAAAAAGAAAAAGATTTGTAAAAAAAATCCAAAATAATTTAAGAAGTTGAACAATCAGGAATTATTTAAGGACCTGGATTTACGCTTTTCCAAACGGGAGGCAATAACTCCAAAGAAATTGAGGCAAAAACCACATATACTCTTCTTTTCCCCAACGAGAGAAGAGCATTCTTAAAAGGCACCATTGTCTTTGCCGTGTCCGACAATCAAAATTTCAGTTCAGAAGTAGGCGACTTAAAATAGGCTGGAGGTTCAATTTAGAGTTCTGGCTCCTAAACTCTGTCCCAAATATACAACAAATCTGAGGAGAGAGGTTTTGAAACTGATGTGGTGGTACTGGCCTGTTATGCGAGTATACGTCACCGAGCCTGACAATACAACCACCTCTCAAGTATGACTCACTGCGCTTGGGACGTTTCGGGTAGCGATAAGAGTCGGCTATATTCCCAGGACAAGCTATACTGATATTATCTATCTTTTAAAAGGTGAGTAGCGCTATCCACCGGATAAATTATCCACCTTTTGAACAGCCGGGGGCCTGTTTGGCCTGTTATGGGAAGTACTAGAGCCACTCCCTAACGGCTCAAAGAAAATACCCCGTGACTAGCTCCTTGGGAAGTGGAGTAAAGGGATGGAGAGCTACGCGGGACTATCCCCTCCCCCTTCCAAGCTCATCGCTTTTTTTCTCGTTCCTCACCAACAAACGCCCGTTCCTCGCTCCCTTTCTTGTCGTCCTGTCTCGCCTTCTCTTCGTCCTTGGCTTTCTACCACTAGTAGAAAGCCTGTCTATTACATTAATGCCTAATATACAATAAAATTATATGTACATTGTATAAATAAATAAATAATCTAAAAATTGCATCCCGAATTGGATTCAGACCCATTCTTGAAAACCCAGTTGAGTCAGGAGAAACGAAAGTTATCTTCTCCCGACCCCACTGACTGCCCCTGAGTCTCCGAGACCCTGACCTCCATCAAATTGCAGGGACTAGTCTGTTCCAGGTTCTCAGATAGTGGGGATGACGCGAAAGTGAAAGGCCCTGCGAAAATATTAGCGCGTGATCTGCGGAAAAGGGGCGGTGGTGAAAGGGAGAACCGCCCTTCCCCTCCCCACTTTCCTCCCGTTTTATTTTCGCGTTCGCGTTGTTACAGTGATATAGGCATCCCCATTCCCAAAAACATAGTGATGTGGGCATCCCCTTCTCATATTAAGTTAGCGATTTGGGTTAGGGTTAGGGTTACAGGGGATGCCCATATCACTAGGGTTTCGGGAGTGGGGATGCCCATATGACATGCATATCACTGTGGCAGCGCTTTCTCAATTTCACAGACTCGACTATCTCGGAGCCAGGAGTGGCTAGTGGTGACCTTGACCATTTGCTGCCGGGTTCATATATTTGACACATTTTCTTGCGGGAACAAAGCGGTTTTAATACTCCCACGGGGGCAAGACAGACTTGTCTTGCCAGAGCGGGTGGCCAACAGGATTCGCTCCAACTTCCTCCCTCGCGGAGCCAGCCGTACAATATACTACAACTATAGGATCATTAAAGAAGCCTGTGTACAGACCGCCCCCACCCCCCCTTCTCAGTAATGAGGGGAAAACCTAAAAAAAATCGAAACCTCCTACAAAATGCAGGAGTCGAAAACATAAAAATAACGTTCAAAACTCCCCAGCAAATACAAAAGAAGGCACTTAAGATGATTCATGCGTGGGAGACATTTGATTCAGACATTAATGAACGTCATTTCTTCGTTAACGTTTAGTTCTGATAGACGTGTAAATGACAATATTAAAGGTGTGCAGTGAGCTACACAGTCGTGACACCGTCGGTCCCTTTAATGTCTAATGCGTAGTTTGCGGTGATATATAATAAAATCAAGTTGAACTTTGTGGACACTGAGTGGGGAAAAGGTAGTATTCGTCACCGCCACAGGACGAAAGAACTGAGGCGAAGGGAAGAAAATAGTAGTTAAAAATACTCATAAGAAATCTACTTTTATAAATTTGGACACATTTAGTTATAGAAATATACAGCGGCTTCACGTAGTTTGCTATTTTCATTCCGTAGTACAGTATAAAATAACGTCTAAAATTGCATTGTAACTGCATACTTCATCTTTAAGTAGCTATTAACTAACGTTTAGCAGCCACGTTACGAAGGTTAAGCTAAATTACAGAAAATAATTAAAGAAGTAGTTTATAATAACACGAAAAATGTTCATCTTAAGCATTCGTGTGCAACTTAAGAAAGCGAAATCAGCTACCCGAGTGTAGCTTTGTTACGAATGAAGGCCACATCACATATCGTGCCGATATCGAAAATAAGGTGGCTTTTCTTCACGTTAAATTTCGTTTTGTTCGAATCCGTTTCCGTTTCAAAGCTTGCAATATTAAGACGTTTATTTCCACTCCTTTACCTGTATTGTCGCTTTCAAAACAGAGCGACTTGATGTGTTTCCGAATGAGTTCTTACATGACCTTACATAACCAACTAAGAAAAAAAATGCTGTGTTGCTTTAATAAAAGACCTTTGTCACAAAGCAACCCCTCGCTAACTGGAAACGAAATATTGTAATTATGTTTTACTCCAAATTTGCATAATATTACAAAGACTGAGTTTTTCGTTGAGAGGTCAATATTTATCAACAGTCTGTTTAAAAAATGCGATTTTCATATGAGTCGATATGAGCCTCAACGGCTTAATTTTACACCAAAAAAGTAAACGCATTGAAAATAGAAGGTTGCAGCTAAAATAGTTTGTATAAAATTCGTTTTATTCTGCTAATTTTGCGTGAAAAGGAATAAAAATTAAACAAGTCATTTCCAACAGAGCAATACCTTTTTTTGCCCTGGGGGATTAAGCATATTGCTTATGTATCCAAATCAATTTACCATTATATACGAGGATTATACTTGATTTTTCATGTGTTATTCTTTCAACCAGAAAAAAACAGAACCTAAAACCGCCAAACAGGTGCTTAGGCACAATAAAAGAACTTCTAATTTTCTGTGTTATCTATGTTTGAGAAAAACGCTTGAATTTACTGATGCAGCATAAGAGTGATGAAAATTATAAGAGCATGGCAGATTATTTTAGCGGTGATTCTGAGGACTGGAATTGTACTGTACCTTTTAACATCATAATTCATTAATAATATACTTTTGCAGCGCATTCCGTTGAAAAACAAGCTTAAAATAGTCAATTCCGAGGACAGATGCCTGTAATTTTGCGGCGTAACCCTGTTTAGTCACAACTTAAAGATTGCCATCTCTGCACTAAGGTGATCAGTGCTAAAAATGGGAGAGGAGGTAGATAGACTCAGTCTGTGGGTTTCGTCCCAACTCATCGGAAGATAAGTGAATATTCATGAAGTTCTTCGAGGAGTGATTACAAACCAAGATAATCACATTATGGAGCAGTTCTTCCCCTTTTTTGTGTTATTGTTCGCTGAGGAAGAAGTTTTTACATTTGCGGGTTTTTTCTTCTTGTGTTTTTCTGCAGCTGTCCTCGCTTGAACAGCTTCCTCTAATAGCCGTCTCGGTGGCCTCTGATTTGTCGTATGAGCGTTTCCTATCCCCGCGTTAACACCTGAATTCCTGTTTTCTATTCTTTTCGCCCTGTAAGCTTGGCTTGTCGAGTCAGCAAGCATTTTCTTGTATTGCAAAATCTCCTTGGAGTCCCTACGCTTTCTCTCCTCTGGTAAATCGAGGAACGGGCTCTTCCGACCAGCTACTGGTGAATTTCGCGGGCTGTTCCGCGGAGAAGAGCGAGGACTTACAACAAGTCGATTGCATGAAGCGGCAACAGTGGACGTTATAGGATTCATTTCAAAAAAAATCGAAACCCTTTGACCACTATTCTCTTATTTTTGTTTCAGCGATTTCTTATGCAAATCTTACTTTCACACTCTGCAAAAGGTCCTTTCTTTGTCGTTCAATGAATATGCGTTGCAAACACTTGACTCGATATTGAAGCCTGCCTGTTCTCTTTTTCTTGTTTTCCTTGTGCCGACGATGCTCCTTTGCGCTGAAGCGACTTCCTCTTTGAATTTAAGACAATACCAACTATAATTTGCTCATAATCATGAATCACCCTGTTGCGCTTTGCAAGGTGTTTGATAACTACTCCTTTAAATTCATTGGACAGTCATGCACAGCCAAATGTCTTACAAGAATATTCGTGGCTCCTCAAACTGTGATTACCCACAACACTAAATCATGTTTTTGCCTAGCGGTAAGCGATTCGAATCGAAACAAACACAGTTTTTTTTAATACCGCACTTTAAATTTCCTTTTATGGTCGTAGGAGGGCGGTTAATCCTGTATTAGTTTTACCTGACGTTAAAATCGTAGTCAACTGCGACTAGGCGACGAAGGGTTTAAATTCATGCGTAAACGTCAGTTTAGCTTTTTTTGGTACAAACGGACATTCTAAAGTCAAATTAGCATTTTCTGATTCCAATCAAGTGTTAGAAACTCGTTTGCATTCAATAAACAGCTACTACGAAGAGCAATCCTGGAATATTATTTAGCTTTTAAATTATTCAAAGAGGAGATTCGAAATGAGGAAAATGGCGAATCATCGTGCATCAATTTGCGAGTGATATTTCCTGAATTAAAACGTTTTGGGAGCCAAGGTTTCGCTAATATTTGGTTTGAAAGTCAAGTGTCAACTCAGTTCCTTCCCCCAATGTGATCCATTGTGGTAGGAATAATTATTCATTTTGATAAACTGGAAAACAAATGAGGCTAGCAACGAATAGGAAGGCCAATATTAAACCAATCTATAGTCGACTTTAAACTAAGGTGCCGTAATTCTGCAAGGGAACAATAGACAAATAACCTTCAGTGTATGGTTTTTATTCGGGCCTTTTTATTTATCGACAAATTTCAAGAGATCAAGGAGTAATAGTAATAAATTTACGTCTTTTGTTTCGCAACAAAGGAAAATCCCCAACTCAAAGTGAAATTAATTTCAACATGGTAGAATCGCGGCAAAAATTGTGCACGAACAGGCTGAAAATCAAAGGCGAAAAAATAAGCTATATTTTAACCAACAAAACATGTTAAATTACACCAGGTGTCACAAATGAAAATCAGTGAAAGGAAACTAGAGGACTGGTTTAAACAGAGTTTAGTAACTTTCATTTGCGCAAAATTTGTCGTTGACATTAAACCACTAGGCAGCTTTTATGAAGCAAACAATTCTAAACCGTGTTTAACTAAACACCTTTAAAGCATTTTTAAGCTTTGGTGCGAATGGAGCACAAGTCAAACGCTAAACGTCTAGAGAAAACAAACGCACCAACAGACATAGAAAGAATTAAACCACGTCCACACTACGTGTTTCGTGTTACCATAATGCATGTAAAGCTCTGTCTCCGCCACACTGGCGTTTAAGCGTCGTTTTTCTTTAAGTCCAAACAAGCGTTTTCGCGTCGGTTTTCGCCGTTCATACAAATTCATCGACAAAGTATATCAAGCAGTGAACACATTTTCGTTTCCAGGTTCCTCTTAAAAGTATTTACTGCTCAGTCTGCATGTTCTGATAATTTGGTTTATAGTAACCATGGTAACAACTACAATTTTTATGCTTGGCAAAAATTGCGGCGATTGACAAGATTCATTTTGTTTGGGGTACTGATTAAGTTGAACTGTTTTTTAGTGTTGTAAGTGAATGCAAAGAAAGAAACCTGAAGACACTGTTCGAGCGTCATTTCGAAGAAAATACTGTACACCGATTACTGAGGTAACTATCTGTGACAATGTGAACTTGGCATGTTTCTGTTTGTTGGTTTTGTTGTTGTGGTTTTTGAGAGCAATAAAACGTCGTAGACCAGAACAAGTATTTATGATTTGACCAACAACTTTTTTCTTTTGACGCACATTTTGCCCGACATTTGGAATAAATTGGACTGAACGGATTTATTCATTAACTAATTTACTTCTCCTTTGATTCATTTGTATCAGATTTATTTTTTGCTTAAAAAAAGTACTACTCGATTACTCTATCCAAGTACTCGATCAAGAGCCCCGCAAGATCTACCGTGAATACACAGAGTTAACCAAGTCGTGTTTGAACCGCAAAATTGCCGGAAGACTGGGGCATCCCTGATTTTCATCTACTCCGACAGGAGGAAGCCAGGAAGGGAGAACCCAGAATGAAGACTGAGAGTGAGACTTGATTGAGACTTGCAGCCTCGTTTTCGCCTTGGCCCCAGTTCCCAAGGTCAAGGTCAAGGTCACACTGTGATCTTGGCTGTGCCCCTGAGGCCCTGGTGATTCCGTGATCAGGATTGACAGTTTTCAGACAGTTAACGTCGAAAATTTGGATGTAAATTTTCTACTCTCTCCAAAGTTGTTGTTTAGGGGAATTTTAATTGGTTTTGTTATTTTTTTTTATAGCGTAATAAGATTATTTTGGATGTTGCTGTTGTTACTGTTTATAGACAATTTAATTTTTCGTTCTCTCCGACGGCGCTGAAAACACTGGAAAATAAAAACGGTGAATACGTGGCAGCAACTTTACCCTCGAAAAAATCGATTGAAATTTGAAGTTTTGGTTTTTGAGGAGAGGGGGAAAGCGGAGTACCAGGAAAAAAAACCTCAAGAAGCAAGAACCAACAACAAGCCATCACATATGGGGTCGACTCCTTTTAAGACTTCAGGAGGTATACAATGCAAACATACAAAGTAGACTGCCAGTAATTACATATTCTCGCATAAATATCTATACTGAGAGAAAAGAAAGAGAATGCTCAAGCGCAGTCTTAGCACTTAGTAAAAAAAAAAAACAAGAAAGTGTGAGCCAAGTATAATGCGCGTGCGCGGCTTCAAAAATGTTGGGAGAGCTGTGAAAACGGATCCAAAATTGTTGCGCTACGCTTCGGTGATCACAGAACAAAAGAAATGTTGGGAGTTGTTGGCTCAAAAGTTTGACCGGTTTCAAACTTTGCGCAACAACTCACAACAACATGCAACAGGGTGTGCAAACGGACGCAACATGTAACATCCAACAATGTTGCGTCCGTTTGCACGAGGCTTAACGCCATGTCTGGAGCGAGCTTAGTACTGAGTTCAGCCTGTCGTGCTTCATGCCAGGACGAAATTTTGAAGCTGCAGCCGATAACAATCAAACAAATTATATGCCGGTCTGGTAGCCTTTATTTGGAATGAAAAAGAGAGCTATTTGTTCAGAAAAGCTACATTTATAGACATTAAACACATCATCCAGATAACAGCGCATTTGACAACACTACATATCAACTCAAACAAAACTGATTGGGCCGTACTTGGTACCACCCACTTATCGCCGTGTCCTTCAGTCAGACCTCACTTTTCACCGTCCCTTCTAAGTGCGTCCGGCTTTTCAGCTGCTTTGTGACGTCACCTTACTACACATCCGGGCTACTAACCCTGACAACTGCAGCAAGCTATTAACTCCTTCCACTATTCTCATGTGTGTGTATCCAATTTCCTGCAAGACGACATCAAATAGGTTGCTTTCTGAGTCTTGCGCTCATTCTTTCGTTGTTTGTTTTCTGTTGTCTCACTGTCTCTCTCTGTTGTATTTGGGCAGCCATTTTGATATTTTCTGGGAACTATCCACGTAAATATTGCACAAAGTGTTTTGTTGTTGCTATTTTTTGCTTTGCTTTGTTTTGTTTTTCTTTTCCGGCCACCAATATTTTGTCTAGAAACCATTTTATTTAAGGTCGCCAAAAAGTGACTTTGAAAAAAAAGTTGTGAGCCCAGGGCACTGGGATCTGATAAAATGGCTTCAGTTTTGAAGAATCGTAGTTTTCATTAGCAAATTTTGCGCAATTTTTGCTAAGCCATATATATACATATATAAAAAGTTTAAAACTCGTTCAAGTTTTCGTGGCCATTTTGGCTATGTTCTTGAGTTAACTTTAAAACTACGGAGGGTCGCCTTCTGTTGAAAAAAAACTTACCTTGATGAATTCTAGCTTGAGGTACTCTGACATATCGTAATTTTTGCAAACGCGGAAGATATTCGTTATGATGTCCTCAGCAGCGTAACCCATGTACCAGAGATGTGCAAGAACCTTATAAGCTTCGTCTACATCACCGCTGGTGCATGATTTAATCATTTCCCGAATGAGAAGAGGGTGGGGCTCGTCACAAACCTACAAAGACAAAACAGGACCGTGGTTACCCTGAAAGCAACAGGCCATCTTCGAGTTCCAAAAACCCTCACTTTTTAAACGAGGCCAAAAGCAAAACCTTTCTTGTGAAATTTGCGCGAGAATAAAAAATCATTTTCATATCGATTCAATGGTTTTTCACTTAGCCTTGCTTAACTTAACTTTATTATTCCATCACTCATATAGTACAAACTCAGTAAAGCCAAAGCCGGGGGCTTATACGGCCTGTGGTCAGAATGACAGAAAGTATTTTATATAGAAATGAAGACTGTAGGCTAAACTACAAAACTAAAACAAGATACAAAACTGAAATTAAATAAGTTTACATGCATGCAGTCCTCCTCTGCGCGCGAGCGATCTGTGAAGTACTGGGGCTGCTCTCGTGCACCGCTTGCTACTTGCGCGTGACGCCGTTGCCACTCGTGGCTCTCAAAGAACCTTCATGCAGCATAACCCTAACAACTTGAAGGACCCGACCAACATGTAATATTCAGAACATTTCAGTCTTACCTTAAAGACGTTTTCACTGTTGACAAATCCAAATCCGTAGAATGTTGACTGAAGGTTATTTATGGCCTGAGGGAACAAATTAGAAACTAATACATTACTTTATCGGACAGCTTAAACTTGAACTGATAATTGCTCCAGTGGAGAATGACAAGAAGCAAGACTTTAAAGGCGAGATAATAAAGAACAGAAGTACTCTCTTTTTAAATAACACAAACATGAAAAAATGTAGCCATGTAGGTGTGACGTTTTTCTTGCCTCCAAATCCACCATCCTCCAAATTAACTCAAATTGCCACAGACGCTGTTGAAACTTAGTGCTCTACTTTAAGTATCTTCGAGGGAAAAGGTCTGATTGTCAAGAATAAGACAATTACTATTGCTTTAAATCTGTAACTGAGATGGGAAAAACCCTGACTGGTTTTCTGTTGCTATTTCTTAGACCCGTCAAAACGTCAATTTGTCAATCTATTGTTCTAGCTCGCTCATCTCTCATCATGTTCAGCAGACCCTAGTCCTTGAAAACAACTAAGGAACCAAGTTTCTTGCATGCTTAATTTGTGCACTCTGTGTAAGTTAGAGCTCATTTCAAGGAAATTGGATTTCAAGACAAACGCGTCACTTGTGCCCCTTTTTTTCCAGGTTATTCTCTATTTACTTTCCTGTTTGTTCATCTGTCTCACCTGTCTCATATCTCCTTGAGCGGTGAACACGATCGCCTCCATACCATCATCTGTTTTGGCAACCTAGCAGCGGAAAAATCAATCACTTTGTTGTCAAAATAGTTTACAAAATTACACACCCACCTTGACAAGCTGTGTACTTTTTTTGTCCCAGGAAGAAAAAAAAACTATATTTAGTTTGCAATTCAAGATGAAAAATACCAAAGAAATGTCTTTGACGTTATACAAAAACAGTTCTCACCTCTTCTTTTTCACAAACTTCTAACAATCTGTGTAACACCTGAGCATCTGTTAATCTTGAGTACCTCAAAACAGCACATCTTGATTGGATTGCCTCTGATTAAAATATTTTTTTAAAAAAACAAAATACAAAAAAAGTCAAATATCTTTTCATTATAGTGGTATCACTTGTAGAAGCTCAAAGCAGCCTTTGAAAAATTAAAACAATCCATGATGAGTTTCTGTGGAAATGAAAACTGAACGAAAAGAAATAAGTCATACTTCACTGACTTTGGTAAATATTATAACAAATATGGAATATGCTTATTCCTGGTTTTTAACTCAAGGATATGTGAGGCATACAGCATAAATTGCAATAAGGTTATTAAGGTTGCAATAAGGTTATTTTATTTATTTATTATTTTCATTGTTTTTGCACAAACGAGAATATAAACTGCAAAAATGCACAACTAAGCAAATAATTTATACTGACTACCCTTATTTGGCATTTAATCCACCATAAAATTCAATATCCACATAAAAATTCTCCAGACAGACCGCTGAGAATTAGTTCAGAAAACTGGATAAATGATCGAAGAATTTCCCTTTGGTGATCATGTTATTAATTCTCATACCTGTTTATCTTGATGATGTAAGGATATTGTTAGGAAAAAATTAAGCTGGTCATTCTTAGGAATTAAAGGGTTAATTCTATTTTGAAATTTGATTGTTCCTTTAGATAGTAAAACTTTGAAGCTCCTGTGAAGTATTAACGATGTACTGACTTGGCCACTACCCAGTTATTTGGGGGTAGGAATGGAGGTGGAGGGAAAAGCAGCCAAAGTACTCACCAATAATTTTATCTGAAGTATTGCAGGCTAATGCAAACCGTGTGGTTTTGGAATAGATTTCCATTGTCCTTCTAAGTGCCTGCTGCGCTCCATCTGTCATGCTAACACAAAAAAAACAGAGTAGCTCTTAATTATTGAACTAAATTCAAAATCTGCACTTACCAGTTCATTCTCTACACATAGACAAGAGCAACTGGCTGTTAATACTATTGTTTCACTGAATATTCTCAAACTCACTAATAATTCATAAAGAAAATACAAGGGAAATAAAGTTTAATGAGTGTTTGGAAATCAGATGAAAAACTGCCAAAGCTGTGCTCTAGCAAAAATTGAAGGGAGCCCAATGCTCTAAAACTGTAAAATCTAACGTGCCCAGCATATGATTTGTATGAAAAATCTAAGATTTTCTCGTTACCCGATGACAAAAGTTAGGCGCCAGGGGCCACTGGGCTCTGCTAGAGCACAGCCCTCACTGCTCATTTTTGCATCCTTAATTTCTCCTTCTAAAATCATTTTGTTTGAGAAGTAATATCAAGCATTCGACACAGGAAACACCTCAAAGTTTGTCAAAAATACTCTGCTGCAGTCATATTTTCAACTCTCTTCTCAGTGTTTCATCTGGTGATGAAACACTGTGTCTCATACTTGATTTATTACTTCAATAGTTTCCATGTTTGCCAGCTCTCACATTAAAAATTCTGGATGAAATCCTGTGGTGTTACCATTCATATCAAAGTACCTCTTTCTAAACTCTTTCTAAATTTTACATCTGAAAATTCACATGAATTTCAAATTTGAGTATTTAATAATAAAACTTGCATTAAGAATAAAGACAACTGTTAAATGACCTTTATCGAAACAAACCTGTCTGCCTCATCCAAAATTATTATTTTGTGTCTGCCTTTTGGTAAAGTTACTTTCTGTTGAGCGAACATCTTGATCTTGTTACGCACCACATCAATTCCTCTGCAATAATGTCAGAAGAAAATTTGTAAACAATACAATACCTTATGGATTAAGGATGATTTCAAGATCGATGATTTACTGTTAATGACAAATTTGTGTTAATCCTTAATCCAACCAAAGAATAGTTTAGGTTAGAATCAAGCTCCTTCACCTTTACTAAAAAAAATAGAAAAGGGGAAAATCTTAACCTTTGATGGTGGAATTCTAATTTTGTATTTGAGTATCCATTTTTGTCAGAATTCGACACAGAAGCCATGTTTCCCACCCCAGAACTTGCCTTCTTTCAGTGTTGTTGACCAGTATTAAAACAAGGAGACTTATGGGTACCACGGTATTGCAAAACCTAGTACTTGTAGCAGAAATAGCCTTAGACCAGTCATTGTAGTGGGGGAAAGAGGCAAAAAACAGAGTGAAACAGCGAAAAAATAAAAACTGGTGAGCAAAGTGAGCCACACAGTTGACTGGAGAGGGGAAAGCTTGGCTGCTGCCCAGGGTTATCATTAAGAGCCGGGGGCCGGGGGTTGGGGATTTTCCCCAGCTACTAAGAGAGTGCCCCCCGGCTACTTTTATTGGAAAATAGAAGAAAAATAGAACCAAAAGAAATCCCTAGCCGTTTGATTCCCCGCCTACTTGTTGTATTTACCCGGCAACTTGAAATCTTAGTGACAACCCTGCTGCCGCCCTTTTCCCTCGCCAGACTCCCACTTGGTGTGCTTCCCTCGTTATTATTTTTTTTTTGCCTTTTTCCACCACTGCAGAGCCTGGTCTCAGGCTATAGCAAAACCAGAAGGGCCCTTATTGGGAGCCATCACACCTCGTTTTGGGTTGTTCCAGGAGATGCCACTGTACATGTACTCCCTCACTAAGGTGATGGCTAGAAACTAGAGCAGAGAAAGTGACCCTGAGGTGGAAGCATCTCTAACGGAACACTTTTTATAATGAAGCTCCCCTTAAAAAATGTTTTTTTTTTCATCTGAGACCTTCCTACAATGTACAAGGCCCTTTCATCTGGTACACATACCTGTCATTAGATGCATTCAATTCAAGAACGGCATCTTTAAAAGATGTACCAAGTAGAGCTCTGGCCAGACATAGGATACTTGTTGTTTTTCCTGTACCAGGAGGACCCTGAAAATCAAATTTATCAACTTCCTTGATATAAAGAAGCTTTTTTAAAATATGTTTTAGAAACATAAAATCCAGCTCCGGTGTCTCAAAGAGTACGACAATAATTGTCAGTCCTCAACTCTCAATCACTTTTTCATTAGCTCTTCCACATCTGTAAACAGCTATTGTGTGACTTTTTTATAGCCAAAACCAAACATTCCTATACATGTACTTCTAAGTCTTCATCCTGTTTTCTCTCTAACAGTAGGTGAGTTGAAAAATAGACTTGTAAAGGCATTATTGTGCTACATTCATAAAATATATACTGTGTGATACATCTACCGTAAGTGCAAAATTCCTTGTTTCTGACAGAATGTTTTACTTACAGCAATAATAATGTTTGGAACATTTCCTTGCTCTGCAAAAACCTAAAAAAAGAAGAGTTTGCAATCATTGCAATTTCTAAGTAAAAAGACTGTGGAATGTTGCATATCATGTGATGTGGTACAGCTGTGCATGCATGAACCACAAGAGAAATGTAACAACAGAGGGAGAAAAATTTGAAACAGCTAATATTATGAGCAAAATGAGCATTAAACAAACTATTAAGGTGATTCCCTAGTAAAAGAACCTAACATAGATTGTAGATGAAACTTGGTACACTGAGGTAACAAGTCAAGAAGATGATAAAAAGGTAATAAAAAGTGGGGGTCACCGTGCTCGTTTTGACGTCACAATGCTGACAAATACGCCTATTTTGGACCCTTTGACAAAAACCGCGCGTAGCCCAAAACTAGACAAAAAGGAAAGATTTTTTCAATGATGCATGTGGTATCGCACAGAATTTGACTTTAATGTATTGTTTATCCACTTACGTACTAGAAAAATGCGTTTTAATGCCCTTGTTTTTACTTTACGCTCCAAAGTAGAATTAAATTGGACATGCGCTATTCGACACGTGATAGCTCAATCCGTACAATTTAGTAAAATTGCCAAAAAACTGAACACACATTTGAGCCAATTTTTTTCTCACCGAAAGGAAGCACTGTCCTTATTAAAATCATGAAATAAAAAATGGGGGTCACCGTACTCGTTTTTGCGGTAGAGCTGCAGAGAGTGCGCACCAAATGCAGTTTTCTTGATTTTTGAGTGAGGACTGGGGTGAGTTTAAAAAAAAAATGTATGCGAAAGGGGGAAGAAAGTATTAAAAAATCCGTTTTTACAGAATTTACATCGAGATATCACATTTAGGACACAATGTGATAAAGGAAGCGTTTAAATGAAAATCAAAGTGAATAAGCACAAATTAAACATTCACTATCGAGGTTCTCCGTGAGGAAGTCGAACTCAGCAACACGCCTACTGCTTACGTTATGCACATTCCCACCACATTGAGTCTCACCTCGGCAAGAAACAACCGCAAGCAAAAATTGCAATAGCGTTTCACTTCGGTGAACTTCATTTTAATAGTGTTACTTCACAAGCTCTTTTTTACGGAGGCCATCTTGTTATGCGCAGTAAGAGATGCGCAGTGCAAAACCAGGGAATCACCTTAAACCACCACAACAACACAACATTTACTGCACGACCACTACCTCTAAACGGCTGACAGTCTCCTCATTTCCTACAATTTCATGAAGTTTAGTTGGTCTGTATTTCTCAACCCTGACAGAGAACAGAGTATAGCAATCATCATGGTGTATGCTCTTATGACATGCACATAGCTCAAAAGTTGACGGAGTTAAGCATCTGTACTAACTGTGACTTGGGATTAAGCTTTTTCCCCTGAAAATTACAGTTCTACATGTATGGCCCAATCGTGAAGTGCACAAGCCATAAATTTAAGCAGAAGAAAGAGTTTCTGTAACTCACAATATCAACCAAGAAAAGGAAATTGGTCAGAAAAAAGGAGAATTCTTCTATCCTACTTTCTCTTCATGATATTTTGGGGTTTAAGTTAAGACTGAGAGGGTATCAAAGATTTCACCCTACATGCAGGCAAGACAGCCATTGATGATCAATGTGCATCAAATACTAAACCTCCAAACTCGTGGCTTTGAGTCATAAAAAAAACTACATGAAACAAACAGTTTTAACAATGTTTTGCTTTCACGAATAGTATCCAAAACAATCTTTTGAATTTCGTGGTCTGTAAAATAGGATACTGTCTGCTAAAGTGATCAGTCAAACTGTGCAAACTAATTAGAAGATATAAAAAACTCTCTAAGCCTTCACAGGACAACTTAACTCGCCCCCCACTTACTGCCGCGCTCTACTATCCGTTTCACTCCCAGAAGTAACTAAACTCAACATTTGACAATTTTAAAATCTGGTCAACCACACAATTTACGTGAAATAAACTCTCAAGCCCCAGGGAGGGAGACTCAGCCATCAATTCAGAATAGGTGAGAGCCAAAGAGGTTTACTTTAACTTTGAGTTGACCATAATATTTATTTAAGGGAAATATAATTGAAAATTGGCACCCATTTTAATTCTCAAAACCGGGGTTACAGCAAGTTCAGTGTACAATGGAATTAGTTTGGCTTTTACAAAATATGCTTTCCTTTTTACGTCGAGGATCAGAATCAAAACATGGCAAATTACAAGTTAAATTCGAAGCATAAGCTTACTAGTTTTCAAAGCCTCACAAATGAAGGGATTAAACAGTTTTCCAAAAAGTACACGCGAATGGGTAAATTTGTCGGCTAAATTTTCAAAATTATTTCGCGTGAAAAAAGTATGAAGAATAAATTTCCAAATAACGAACAAACAAGCAAGGGTTCATTCAAAGGATAATAAATTAATAATCATTCATGATCATAGATTGCACAAACATGTACGTTCGCTTACCATGGGAGTTCAAAACCTTTCGATTGTTTTCCGGAGCTAGTACTTGCACCAGATGATCCTTTAGCTTGTACTTTTTCTTTCTGTGGAATATCTACCTCCATCGCTGCGTCTTTTGATTTTTCAGAGCTTGTTGTGGTTGTCTCTACTTCCATTTCGTCCGCCATTTTGTTTTTTCGTCACGTGGACTAAATTTGGCGCCAAATCATGAACTGGGGCCCAATTTCCCGCGTACATAGTATCTTTTTTCCTCGAGACAATTTGATCATTTTTGCACGGAAAATTATTGTTTCAGGGGCACCCAACGAGAATATAGATCAAAACCGCTTAAACATAGCATTGTAAAACGTAATTTAGTTTTTAAACGGTAGATATAGGCATATTTTTATCCCCAAAAAATTTTTCATCAGTTCGGATTTCCTAGCTGAAAGTCAGGAGAAAGTCTAGTGATGCGAAAATTATAGGGATCAAAACTTAACTTTTCGAAAATTTCAGCCAGAAAAAAGGCTCCCGAAAATTCTAGGTGACCTTTTAAGGGTAAAAATCTGTTAAAAATGGGAAATTATACCATTTTTTAGATGTTAGAAAATCCTAGGAGAGGCAGGCAAGCAAGAAATTTTACAACAAATGTTCCGAAAATTCTAGATGTCAAATCGTCTTCCGAACAGATATTTTCTGAAAATTGTCGTTGGGTGCCCCTGTTTTTTTCTTAGAGAAATTAAAAAGTTGAACATTTTTTTTATGGTAAAATTTGACTTAAACTCAATGTTAAAAAGTAAAAAAGAATCAAATTTCTCCCTAGTACAGCTTGTATTTCTTCATTATCCGAGCATTTTAACGAACTTTTTACGAGTGACAGAGCATTTTAGTGACCAAAATAGAGCATTAAGATTGAGCATTTTAGCGGGGAAACAGAAGAGCACAACTTGAAATGTACCAAAGCCGACAAATTTCGAGATTTGAAGTGACAAATTTAAAACGCTTCCATTTGCTAAGGGAAAAGCCCTCGGAATGAGGTTGGAAGAAAGAAAGAAAGAAACGAAAGGGAAACGATCGCTTGAGCTGAGAAAGTGAAAGTTATAAACCCCGTGATAAGTCAGTGCATGCGTTTAGAACTGACTTGGGTACTGACATATGCTCAAAGGAAAGAATAAGCTTGGTCCTGAGCATGACAATCTGAAGAAATGAAACTATGCGGAGGAAAGGTTCGCCGACCTCGACTGTACGCTTCTCTATAATATTACAGAGTCAAACATGAGTTAATGCGAGCACGTGAACTGTGCTTTAAAAACACAGGCTTCCCTTTCTGTCGTCAAGAAAATGCATACTTGACGGTTTCATTGTATTTAAATAATCAAACCTTGTGATCATCGAAGCAAATCTGACGCACTTATAAATAATCAAAATCTAATCTGCAATAGTGTAAACAAAAAGTAAATTGCACCACAAAATATCTTAGTTTAGTTTTTGATTTTTAGCATTTATTCTTTTTACACAAGTGTTAATTTTCGTGTAAGACTAAATCTTGCTGAGCCATCCTCGGTGTAAAAACCTGTGAAACTCACGAGTGACGTAAAGCAATGAATACAAAGAAGCCACTGAGAAGTCAACACCATAGAGCCAAGGAAAATAATAGCTAGAAAACAAAGGAAAACTTCACAGGTTTTTACACCAAGGTAAACCCCATTCTTCTTTGGGGCTTAAGAACAATGCTCCCACACTTGTTAATTTATTCCAAACTACTATAATAAGCTTTTCGAGAACATAAAGATTACATACTTTTCCTTTCAAACACTAATGAGCTAGGGTATGAAAATGACTGTATTCACAGATCATTTACGGCTTAAGGGCTTATTCTCAAACGAATTCTATGAAATGAAAATGACCCTAATGAACCCGTGTTTAACATTGGAACCGAGTTTAATAACTATGTTCATTGAAGCGTTGCCCGGCAAGCCGAACAACGTTTCGAACATTTACGGCTGCATTTACAGGGGATTCGAAGACAGCATCCCGCAACAGCAGTGAAATCTCACAGAGGAGTAATGCGAAATGCCTCGAAATATTCATAATGGAGACCTTGACATGTCTTTGACGGTCACGAGTCCGCTCACTCAGGGAAGGCTACAAGGAGACGGATATTTCTCGCAGGAAACTTCAAGAAAAGTGCTTCCTGCGAATAAAACACCGAGAAAAACAAAAGCTCAACTTCATGAAAACTCATCTATTAAATTGCCTGTTCTCACAAGATCAAGGAAAACCTACAAGGAAGAAAACAAAAACTTGCAAGTTCTTTTGCGCGGGATACAATGCTTTAACCTAACTTATCAGAATTTATTGCCAGAAATGCCACATAAGTCAAGTCAGACCGAATCTTCTGCCACTCGTGACTCACATGTATGTTTGCTCGATGATAGCAGAGATATCACGCAAGAAAACGGTCCAAATTGCGATCAGAGCAGAGAAGAAAGTGTTCCGATTGATAAAGATGTTGAAAAAGAAAAGGACAATTTTTTGCCGCTTGTTTGTTCAATCCTAGAGGGTCAACGATTAAACATTCGCCAAAAAGAGGGCTTTCAAGCAAAGCGCAGTAAACAATTAAAATGTAAATCGACGGAAAAGGAAAAGAAACCGCCATGTCAGGCTGGTTCAACGTCTGAAGACTCTGACATTGAAAGTGTTTTAAAGAGATCTACACCGACAGATTCAGAAACATTTAGTTCCTCTATTCCGGGGGTAACTGAACACGTTAAGCCAAGCAAGGGAAATGCGCGACCGGTATTTCACATGCCGAGGGCCGATAAATACGATATCACACCAAGAAACATTATCAATAGCAAAACCTGTGCTGTGTTTAAAGAGAGCCATAAGCAGTCCTTATTCAAATCAAGTTACAAAGACAGCTGGATTCCTCGTAAGGACAGTTCATTCATCAGAAATTCCACCTTCAAAGCTATCATACAACAACCGGTTGTGTTTCTACGGCAACCATCTCCCGTGGCTGGGGTTAAAATGACTTTATTAAAAGAACACGAAGCTACTATAGCGGCAGCAATCCAGACTGTAAAGAAAAGAAACGTTCAAACTCCGTCTGTCGATGCAGAGGTTTCACCACATATAAAGAAGTTTGTGATTAGGCTGCCGCCGATATGCTAAAGGAACTTGCATTGAGTTGCTAGACGAGCTTTGTTATGATCTTCAAACAAAGTCGATTTCGTCAATTGTTGTGCTCTTCACGCCTCAAGAAATTATCAAATAAATGTAACCAAATTCTATAATCAATGCACAGGAAACACAAATCGGGCGGGTTTACTGCCTTTGTGAACATAGCGGAGTATATCAAAGAAGTGACTGAGCCTGGATGACAGCTGGGATTTACTAAAACGCGGAGCGAGCACGGGAAACGAGAAAATGAAAAATGGCCGAAACAAAACCTAATTTGAACCCTACCCCTATCAGTAACCTCCATGGTTCCGGCAATTCTCGGTTTTGTTCCCATTTTTCATTTCCCCGTTCGCCGTGCTCGTTTCCAGCTTCCCGCTCCCCGCTCCCCGCTCCCCGTTCCTCGTTTTAGTGACATCCGGGAAAGCTGACAGTTCTTTTATCTACCATCATACACTTTTCAGTATTTGCCAGTACCTTAATAGTCTGCTACACAGCCGTTTTTAGTGTCGTCACGCAACGCTCCTCCCCACAAACTAGTGGGGAGGAGCGTTGCGTGACGACCCTAAAAACGGCTGTGTAGCAGACGAGTTCCTTAACCGTCACTTTTTTAATAGAGAGATTACCGTAAATCCGCTATTAAGCTACCCTGGGTGCTAGAGGTTTTTTTCCTGTTGTTTGCGGCGAAAATTGAGCAGTGAATTCGCGATCGTGACGAGCGTTTTTTTTCGCCGCTCGTCACGATAGCGGCTTCGCCGCTCAATTTTCGCCGCAAACAACAGGAAAAAAAACCTCTGACACCCAGGGTACTATTAAGCCCCCTCGATGGCCTATTTATTTCAAGCACGTTTGAGGGGGGGGTCTTAATTGAGAGGGGTGGTCTATTTAGTTTAGCGAAACAGGACGCTATACTTCCTTTCAAACGACCAGAAGATGATATCAATTCTCCATATAAAGAGCTAAAAGGATACGAAGTTTGAGGCGTAGTATGTATGAATTGTGGTGAATAAACGATACCGGGTTAGTCCACATGAAGTGTTACAGTTAGCTGTACAGTAGTGATTCGTTGCTAATTAGAGAGGTGGAGCTTATTAAAAAGAGAGCGCCAAATCAAATGATTACGGTATGTCCTGTATTGTACGTGAAGAAGAAACTTTGCAGAATTTGGTCACGTGGTTTAATGCCACTTAGTAACGGCTCACTGGATGGCAAGCCATCCAAGTGTTCGTTCGGATCACAAAGCGTCGAGTCCGATCGAGCGAAGCATTTCAAGTTCAATCATTCTGTTGAAAATTAATGGTTTTATTCTCAATTAATAGTTAAGTATTATTCTGTTGAAAATTAATAATTTCTAGTTTACTTATTCTGTTGAAAGTTTATCGCTACATCAGTGAATCAAATTGAAGAATAAAAACAGTTCAGTCTCAATTCAATAAACGCAATGAAGGCGAAAATACTATCGTACTTCTCGGATTAGAGGAGTGAAGACACTCTGAAATTCGCATTCAGCAGTGTGGCCTAAATGGTTACACACAAAAAAAGAACCTCGGATAAGTCTAATTATTATTAATAACTTGTGTGGCTAGTTTCCCTTCGCGCACCCTATAGAAACTAACCGAAAAAACTAACTAGCGCCTGCCACGCAGGGTCAAGTCGTTTGGTGGCCTAGTAGGTCATCCCCTTATGAAGCTTGGCCAATTGGGGGAAGCCTTACAACAAATTTCTTTACTTGTCGAGTTAATTCAGTGTCAACAGGCGGGGATGCAGTCATATTTGCCTTAGTAGTTGCCGAATTTCCGTTATCTTTTAACACCATTGTCATGCCTGCAGCTTCATGCGATGGCTGCCTTAGAAGCAATGCTGGTCTTTGCATGATTGCTTTAAACACGGCGTTCTTGATGACGTCACGATCCCGGCGTGGAATCCAGCTATCGCTATAACCGGGATATATAATCAATGTTTTTAGAGCGTCTCCCTTGAATACTGAACAAACTTTGACTTCTACGACGGCTGGAGGGTGGATATCGTATTTATCAGCCTTTGGTAACTTAAATGATGGACGCCTATCGTCTTTTCGAGGGCATATTGACTTGATCATATCAGAACCTGATGTAAGCTTGCCTACCTTCCTCTCTGTCAAATTACGAGGTGTGACACGACATTTATTTCTTGTATGGAATTTATCAGACTTTGGAGACTGTGATAACTGTTGGCAAGCCCTTGAGTAACTCATATTCCAGGACTTGGAGCTCTCAGAGTCAGATTCGTGAGACGTCAAGTCGAAGTTGTTGTTTTCCTCCTGTTTCTTTCTCTCTTGTTTTTTGAAATCTTCTTTCCCCCGTAAATTCATTCGCCTTCCTTCTAAAACAGTGAAAGAAGAGAGTGACACGCTGTTATTCTTTTCTTTAGGCAAGGTATACAAGTCAGACTCCAAGGCTTCACTTCTAGCTTCGTTCGGGTTCTCACCGGTAGTAGACACTGGCGAATTCGTACTCGATGCATCCAATTCCGGTTTCAATCCGTGCACTTGAAGCGGAAATTCGAGGCATCGGACACGCAGAATAAACTGCAAATCATTACTGTCTTCATAAAGACTGTTCACTGTTCCTTTCTTTGCGAGAACAGGCAACTTAACCTCGGGCTTTTCAGATCGGTTTGTTTCCCCGACACTGGAGACTCCCACTTTTAACTTGGGTATTTTGGTCAAGAATTTCTCCCCATCGTTTTCTCCCCGATTTTGGGCAGGAAATGGACTCTTTCCAGTAATAGCTATATCTCTACTGACTGATTTAAGCATCCTGTCAGTCTTTCCCGCGTCACAATCAAAGCAATCTCTATGACTCACCGAGTGGGAAACGTACTAAAAAATGCTCCGAATTCGTAGAGTCAATCCACTTTATATCATGGATTAACGAACCACAGACCTTCAAAAACACGTTAAATCCGGCATTCAATGATCAAATAACTGTTCTAAAATCTCTCTTTGGCATTAGTCTGATAATTTCTTAATCGCTCTGTTTGTAAGCACATCTTAAAGCCGGACATATTACAGGGGGATAAATCTTTAACTTTTTAATATCAGGATTTGTATCTAACATAATGAGATGACCCTACAATGTTTTCATAGTCGTTTAGCAATGTTCCGTGGTGACAAAACTTGTCGTAATAATTTGCACCAAGCCTTAAGTCATTAAGAGCTCTTGCTTGTCCGTTTGGTATGGTATTTTTTTCATACTGCAAGGCCGGGAAATGCTGACAAGATCTTACTACTGTTACTAGCTGACTTGATAGCCTGTTCTTAAAAACCCTACCTTTCTGCGAAATAATAAACAAACAAAACAAAAAAAAGAAAGAAAGAAAGAAACAATACAACACAAAACATCAGCAACAAAAAAACTGCTTCCACTAGAATTTATCCACGCTTACAGTCAAGCTTCTCTGTTTTGTTGAAAGATTATATTAAGAGGTAAGATGCAATATAGTGCTACATATTTACATATTTCACATCTCCCCAGCACTTTTTTATTGAAATTTTTTGCTAAATTCCGCTTTTTCTATTTATATATTTTTTTTCGCTTGGTCTTGTGTACTCAATTTACATAAGTACCTAATATTAGCAAGTAATCTAAGAACTTCAACATACTAAAAGACTATTTATAAAATTAAGCTTGTTTGTTCATTTATAAATATTTATACTACTACATGAGAAATTGCTGCAATTTGATTGGGTTAGAGCAGTGGTATATTTCAGCTTAATCTGAAATACCTACATGTGAAAATTACAAACCGTTTGCGGGTAGTAGTATAAACAAATAATAGCCCGATTTGTACGTGAAATTTGGCATAACTATACCACTCGTAATATTTCAAAATTGCCTCAAATTTCACTCGCCAAACGGCTCGTGAAATTACGTATAACAATTTCGAAATATCACTCGTTGTATTTATGCCAAATATCACTACAAAACATGCTATTACCTACACAAGTAGTTGTAAAGGACGGGGTTTGAATTCCGGAAAATGCGATCGATGTAAATGTGCTTTCCTTTTTTATTAAGCTATATCCTTGACTTTTAGACAGCCCAGGCCGGATATTTACGTCTATTAGCGAGCATTTATGTTGTTTATGGCCGTATTCAACGTGGTCAGTAGCCTAACACAAAAAATTATTTTTCAAACAAAAACCAATAATCTTATACAGCTCAAGTTTACCCTTTACACTAATATAATACCCAACCGTACAAATTTGGTGGAAGGGCTGTAGCTAAGACATATTTATTCCATATTCTATGATTTTGCAGTTGGGAAATTCCTTCACCTTCTCATTAAGAGGCTGAAACTTTGGCAGCCGATTGAAAATCCTGGATTGGCTGGTCTCATCGACAGCCAAGATTATCGTCTGAATTCTTAAGGCAGATTTGTGTTTGCATCTGTTTTTCTTTCAGTTAAGGTATCATGTCAACCTGGAGCACTCTGCAGAACTAATAAAACTCTTTTGTTCCGCGTCCACTTCAAAAATTCCTACCAAAAAAATCGCGGTGATTTTAGTACATATGTAGCTATTGTAGATGTTGGCCTGTTCATTAGGGCCAATCAACTGGGCCGGCTGGCTTAGTTCCCCAGATATCGCTGCCGCCACTCTTTCCTCTGTAAAAAGTTTTTGATGTGTTCACGTGTATTAAATGCGAGCTATCCCAGTTACCGAGAACTCGGTATGCGGGCTAGAATTTTGCCATATGAACTTCAGCTCGACCACATATGCTCTGTTGGGATCGGACTAAGCCACTTAGTCGAACGTTACTGAAGGCAGGCAATATGTTTGATAAAGGCCGCACAAGGCTTACAGGGACTTTGTTAAAGCCCGGGTGTTAAAGATTAGGGGCCGGAGTAAAGCTTAATTGACACTGGCAGTGTCGTTGCAAAGGGTTTAAACTCGCTATATTTTTCCCGTCTATATTGTTGTATAGCGTACGATCTTGTACACGCTGACACTGGATTGAGACTTTAGAGGTTGCGCGGACAAAGTTCTTATTTCTTGCAAAGTCTTAAACCTTAATCTTGATTCTAAATGACTCTGATTCCACCAGACTGGCGAAGGTCGAAGTCTTTTGTGTCGTGATACGATATGAACACGTGCCCAGGAAGCATACACAGTCAGACAAGCGTTACTTAATTACCTGTTTAGATTAAACCACATTTCCCATCAATATCTACCACTTCTATGTCAGCACCCTTAAGTATATAAAAGGCAGTGATTTGCTGTACGTTTCTGAGGATTTTTCATCAATGTAATGAAGAGAATTTGAATTTCCTCCGACAGAGTCAAACGTTCTCCATTTTCGAGTTAAAGAATTTGAGATTAACTGAAGAGTTACGTATCTTTCATTAGGTGGTATTTTAACTCAAACCTGACTCTAAAAAGATTTCAATGAGTAATCTTCTTTACATCCCTTCAAAGCTAATTTCTGCAAAGACTGATTATTTTATGTTTATTTTAGCTTAAAACGCCTTGAAATTGCTTATTTATAGTTCATTCTTAAAACTCCCGTCAGCGGACACCGTCGAAGGGTACATACGGGGTGACCGTTTGACGGAGGTTCCACTGTGTCTGGCACAGGACGACTAATGCGAGATCTTTCTCTCACAGTTCAAATACAGCGGCGTACCGCTAAAAACTGAAATTTTTATAGGTATCCACAGTTTTCTTAAAATCAGCCCTCCTCCGTCTACCAAATCGTTTTCATTTTGGGGACTTCCGTGTAATTTTTTTTCTTTTTTATAATCGTGGAGAGGCAAGTAGTTATGCACTCTCTTGGCCTTAGGACCACGTTCTTCAGGTAGCAAGTACAGCCTTCGCGTGCGGAAGAATCAGTAACAAAAATGCGTTTGTATTCAGTTTTAGAAATAAATTAACAGGAAGATGTGAAAGCGGAGGCTCTTATTGGCCATCAGACCGTTCCTTTGCTTTGTTTTTATATATCTTCGACATCTTTATCAGGTAAGCACTTGCCCACTGGCGTATAGCACAGGCAGCCATGCACTTTCATGTTACAAGAACTGTCATATCATTTTTGCGATTCCCTCCAAAATTTTTGTAGCCGTACATGTCTAGCGTACAAATGCATGAGACTCTTATGAGAAATGATCTAAGTGATTTTTGTAATCACTTAGGCGCACGGAAAAAAAAACAACAACAACAAAATATCCGGCTTGGGGAAAATCACGTTCCTCAGAAGATTAGTTTGTACAGACAAAACGAGCCTGCCGACGGATTTAATAAATAATAAGAAAGAACGGAATTTAGGTTAACACGAATTATGGGATAAATTGATATTTTACTTGTCTAATTCTCGCAAATATTTGGCGACAATTAAGGTTTCTCAAGGTTGATGAAGAAACGAGGTGGCTGAAATGCAGAGGAATGATGGATATGCCTCCAACAGCCCGTGGTAGGATATATGTGAAGGGGAAGAGTGCTTTAAGCCCACAAAAAGAGGGTAAAACTGGAGAGGAAAACTCTGCGAAAATAATCCTACACGAGGTAAAGACCACGGTTGAAATATCGACATCAGGAAAAGAGAAACACGTTAGAAATTCCCAGCTAAATTTTCCTGATCTTTCACTAACATCACAAGGAGCGAAGGGCAACCAAGACCAGAGCGTCCTACCAGCTCTGTTATGCATACGTAGCCTTAATTTTTCTCCTCAATTGCTTCACATGTGGAATAAACCCAACAGTAGCTTGCCACCGTCGTCTCGTGGTTCTCGGAGTTCCAGGACGACTACGGAACAAGACAAGAAAGGTGCTTTTCATAATGAATGCGATCAGACCAACGATAAAGTAAGTTTAGAACATAAAAATAATATTTTGCCACATCTGCCTGTCTCCACTGTTCTGGATGGTCAGCGGGTTAAGATACGAAGTCCTCAAAGTTCCAAAAGTGGGACTGAGGAAAGCGAACAAGACAACAGAGGGACTAGAACTAAAAAGGTACAATTCAGTGTTGAAGACAGTAGTATCAAAACGACAAACAATACTTTGCCGCTTCTGTCTCTAACTACTACATTAAAGGGTAAGTGTCTGCTTTCACAAAGAAAACAAGGGTTAAATGAACAGCAGTATGAGGAAAAAAATGGCAACTACATAAAGCCTTCAGAACTGAACGAATGTGAAAAGAGAAAAACTTCAACTCCAAACGGGAAACACCAGACAACTATTAAAATGGCTTCCACAAAGACTGGTAAACAGATTACACGAACAGTATTTTACCTACCAAAGGCTGATAAATACGATATTACACCTGACGGAAAGTATACAAGCAGCAAAGTCTGCAGGGCTATAAAAGTGGAGGATCTGAAAGCGTCTTTAATCCGCTCAGACCGCAAAGACAGCTGGGTCCCTTCTGTCGACAAACAATTAATGAAATTTTCTGTGTTTAAAGCAATCATGCAACAACCCACCGTGTTCCTACGACAACCTTCACCGGTAAAGGGCCTGAAAATGCCCTTGTTGGACCAGGAGGCTTCTTTAGCGGCGGCCATTCAAGCCGTTAAGGAAACAAATGAACCTGCGTCCCCGGTGCCCGATGTTACTGAATTGACGAAGCAATTAAAGCACTTCGTGATAAAGTTACCACCGATATGCTGATGTTCCAGTTTGCAGCACACTCGGTTTTTTTTATTAAGTTACTCCATATGGAGCCAACAAACGAGCATGATCCTTGGAATCACATTAAAGACAGAACCATTTTTCACTTAAAGAGAGAGCTTTAACGCATACGTCAATTCAGCGCAGATACAAAACTTCACGAGCTGGCGCTGGCACTGCAGAGGGGTAAATTTGGTAGACTGTATTGTGTAATGTATTGAGCGGAATTCTAAAAGAGTGCTTTCATAAGAAGATATGAGGCGTTAATTTCAGGGATGACAGATTTTGCTCATTTAAACCATTATATCTTGCTGGTAAACTTTAAATTGCCAATTCTGCGCAATACATGACACACTAGTCTAGAGGTTTTGACCGACCATTTACTAATAAAACCACAGAGTGCTGTCTTCTATTCTTTCCGAAAACTTGGACACAAAATAACAATTTCTCAATTTCGTACAACTGTGGCTTAAAGCATCGCTGTAAAGCGCGATCCTCCAAATAAAAAACAACCCTCCTATATTTCCATCATATCTCTGTAAAATTTGATATAAATCACCTCTACAACAGTCGAGATATAAGCATTTTAAAGGATGTGGCACAAGCAAAATTTTGCCTTATGAATTTATTCATAGATAGGTGTCCCCCACGACCTTAAATGCAGTAAACAGTTTTTAAATTGGTAGAGGTGGTTACTTAAAGTAACGCCAAAAAATATAAGGCCGTTTAATCTTAAAGAAGTAGCATAAAAATCGCTTTAGAAAAACGTATGGTTACACAGTAGTAAACTATCAACATAATGAAAATATTTAACATAATTTAAACTGGTTTCATTTTTCATCCAAACACCGAATTTATTTATTTGTTTAAAAAACTATCATTTTTCATCCAGCAAAAAAAATAATCTGGTTTGCACTGAAATAATTTATTACATTTGTGTCTGAAAAAACCTATCACTTTCAAGGAATGGTACAAGATTTTTTGGATAGTTTGCACTGAAATAGGATCGTTTCAAAAAAAAAGCGTTAATCTTGGTTGGTTGCATTGAAACCATTGTATAGGTAATTCTGGATGCCGGAAAAAGCGTCAGAATTTTTTCTCCAAAAAAAATAATCTGGTTTGCATCGGTACAATTGTATAGGTTTCTGGCTGCCAAAGCGTCATTTTGGGGATCGTTTGGAATGGACAAGCGTTTTGGGGATCGTTTCATGATTGGTTAATTAATGTTGCCTTGAATACCATCGACCAGTCATAACTAACGCTTCCCAACGATCCCGGAAATCACAGTACCCAAAGCTTGCACCCATTCTCCCCAGAGTTTCTGAAGTGGTGGATGAAGTGACTGAGTAGGAAAGTGTTACATCACGTGAGTTCGCTCATCATTTGGGCGCACTAAATGTGTATATGTATGCTCTTCTTTGCGTCATTCAGACAGTAAAACATCAAAATTGTAAACTGTTTTAGCTTTCGACATTATTACTAACGTTTAAAAATATGAGAAATATCTAGTACGAAGGACGGAGGGCGTTTCCAAGAAAACGTACGAGAGCACTGCTTTTGCTATCCGTTCCTTAGCACGTTCCCCAAAACGATTCAACAGACCTGCCCGGAAGTGTAACCATTCAAATAATAGCTAATAACTGAAGGAAAGGGGTGGGCAGCCGATGCGAGCGACAAGCTGAGTTTAAAAAAAACCTTAATCCTTGTCTTCTCTCCTCGCCTCTCTCTAGCTTATCGGATTATTACGGTCTTAACGTCCGTCATCCACGTATAAGGTAAACATGGAAGTTTGCGTTTTTATGGACTTGAGTGAAATGGCCAAATGGGTAAGTGGCTAAATGGCTAATGATAGGCAAGACAGCCCATCTTGGTGATTTGAGTGGCCGATCAGACGACAGTATTTGCCTCAGCTAGACCTCCTCCGATAATTTCCTGGTTTTGCAGAAAGCGCGAACACCAAATGACTTAATACAAAGACTGAAAAGACGCTAAACCATACCTACACCACAACACAATATATAGGTACATAAGCAGCAATGAGGTTTCCGCGACACACAGATATACCCCCTCTCGCGGAGCCAGTCATATAATAGGGATAGATATTTCAAATAGAATTACCCAATTAAATCATAGTTCTGTGCTCACTAAGCGTATATCTTGTACAAATTCATCTCCCTTTGACGCTATCTTTGTTTACTTCTCGCTTTGCCACAGCCCCAAGATGCACCTCATCCGGCCCGTCCGCGAGGCGGAGAACACGAGCCCATGACCAAAACTGGGCCAGCGGTTGATCAGACGAAAGACCGGCTCCTCCAAATGCCTGTCAAAACGAGCCAATAGGGAGCTTAAACAAAGGCGTTTTTGAGCGACGCATTTCAACCGGAAGTGAGGTCTTTTTCATTTTAAATCACCTTGACGCTACCAAAAGTGTCTTTACTATTATCATAACTATGCTATTATAGAGACGATTTGTCCAATTATTTGGGCAAAACCACCGTCCAAAAGTGAAAAAAGACCACTTCTGGTTGACGTGAAAGAGTTAGAATGCTTATGTTACGCCAGAACGAGGACCGAAAGCAGAAATAGAAGCTCTACAACAAAACGTTCGTCAGAATTCCATACAGAATAGTATGGGAATGTTATCTTATTAGATGCCCAAGGTGTTCTTGGTATCACTGCAACATATTTTGCTATAGTTTCTTCACATCGGTGGAAAAAAATTGTAAATCATCACCAATAATTTAAATGGGACTTCTGAGCATTAACTTCCTGTAGTGCTGTTTATATAGTCCTCTTATGTTATAACTTTTGAGTCGGTGGACAAATTCCTAAAGTGTGAGAATTCACATAAAGCTACTGAACAGTACTTTGGTCTGGCACCAAAGGGCGTTTCCAGCTAAGGCTCGTGTATAAAACTGTTGGAGTTCCAGACAAACCTGCATGGCTCTATCCACGACATTCTGTGCCATCCGAGGGGCAACTATCTTAATCATGGCGATCTCAGGAGCAGCAGCCTAAAAAAAAAGAATGACAGACGCTGAAGGCATTTATACAGCCAGCCAAAGTGAAAGCAAAGGAACCTTGTACCGTTAAGACGGCAACCATTGCCTTTTCATTTTCAAATTGAAAAGTTGACGTTTCGAGCCGGCGTCAAAGCCAATGCATAACCTTCAGCTACCTTCGTCGGAGCGAATGAGCCTGCAAGCCATAATACGACTGAAGTAGCCTGTTCTAAGGCAAACACTCTTTTACAAGGGTATATGCAGTCAACCCTACGTTAAGTAGACCTATATTAGGAGGTCAGAGTCCCGGAAATCGTGTCCCTTAATTACTGTAAAACTGATCTGTTTCACTGAAGCGTTCACCTCTATAAAGCGGCCGCGGTCTTTCTATTTTTCACCCTATTAAACGGTCTCTTTCTCAATGAAGGCGTACCACACAAGTGCAATAGATAAACTGAGCGCGACATTAAGTGCTTATGGTCTTAGCTTTTACTCTCTTTCTTTTGGCACGAGAAGATCATGGATATTTTGCTTTGTTACCATCTTTATCTTGTTGATAAACTCTTAGGACTGTCAAACCTGTGTTAAACGGTCAACCTGTTTTAAGCAGTCATTTGGCCATTCCTAAAGGGCGTGACCGTATAAAGCAAGTTTGACTGTATAATGTTAAAGAAAAGCTGAAAGTTGAAACTCAATGCCAAATCGGACACTTGACATTATATGTTTTACAAGGCTAATTTTCATATTTTGTACTTGGGCGTGTCACTGTACCCCATTTCATGATATTACCTTGAACCTAATCAGATTCGTTATTTATATTTCTCAAAACTAAAAAACGCAATAAATAAATCAGCAAATAAAGCAAGTAGTATGCTCAATACTCGAACAACCTTTGAATAAAATACCTTATTTCCTACGGTATCCATTAGATGGGCAGCTTTGAGGGTCAGAAGTCTACAAAAATAATTTCAAGGTGTTACTGAATCAGGCAGAAGAAGGTCCTTGCATAAGATATATAGTCAAAGCACCTGCTTATTTTTGTTTTGCTGAGCCTGAAGGTCATCAATTTAACGTGTTCATACTGTACAGACATCCCTTTTACAAATAAAAATATATTTTAAAAGAAACCTTAAGTTTTCCGTTCTACGGGAGAAACATCTTGATCAGATACGGATGATCAAAAGACGACTTGGTTCATTATTACGTGAAGCCTCAGGATTATCTAATCTATGAACGTTTCTGCTCAAATGCAGCGCTGTAATAGTTGTACTATGAAAGAAGCTATGCGGAGAAAGTTGAAACTTGCGCAATTTCGATTTCGTAACTCGCGCAGACAACAGCAAAGCAAAGACAGACAAGCCAAAGCGCAGCAATGATTCGTATATAAGGGTCGGCTAAATATTAAAGTCGAAAAGCATGGTCCAAAATTAAAACAGCCAATTTTAGCTTACCATCATAGTAACACTAAACAATAAAGTGCTTTTCAGAAGTGTAATTTTCAAAGCGGGCTCTATGTTTAAGGTCTCATGGTAACAGAATTGCTTTAAAACCTACTACCTTAACTACATTCAAAATCTGTGTCATCTGAGTAGCTTGCATCGGCTTTAAAGACTCTAAACCTAAAACGAGAATTCTTTTCGCTGCTTCTTTTTGCCCTCTAATTAACAATAAGCGGCGTAGTCGCACCTTGCTTGTTCTATCTCTATTCTGGATTCTGCTATGTCTTGTAAAATACTTCCTTGCTGGACTAAAGGTTTTCCAAAAGCCACTCTACTTTTAACCTGCCAGTAAAGAAAAGAAAATGACGGTCGCTAGTGTTATTTGGGAGAACCAATTCGCGATTCGCAACACAACGCAAGGAGATGCCAATTTCAATAACGACACCAGTCCACTTAACACTTACTCTTTCAATCATCAGTTCCAGGGCCCTCTCTGCCTGCCCTATCAAGCGCATGCAATGATGAATACGGCCTGGACCCAAGCGACCCTGAAAACATAAAGAAAGCATCAACTTGAAACAAACAGTCGTCAGGTGGCTTCTAATAAGAGGGCGAAACAGGCTAATACACAAAGTAATATGTAATTAATCTACTAAAATCAAGCAAAAGAGGATTTAAGACAGCAACACAGCAACGAACACTACAGCTCAAGCGTCACAAAAATTTTGTTTTTATCAGCTGCGTTATAAGGTAAATTTGACAACGTACTTCAGCAATTCAGTTAATATAACCAGAGCTATTAACGAGATTCACCTGAGCGATCTCAAATCCCCTTCCGGGTCCCAGTAAAATGTTCTCTTTAGGAACTTGAACATCTTGGAAGAGTACCTCAGCATGCCCGCCTATAACATAAAAAAAACCATATAAATATACTGAAACTCTGCTTCATTATGGCTTTTCCCTGTCTTACACAAACCTTAGGGCCGCCTGGGAGCTCTCGGAACAGCTAACATGATTAGGCAAGAAAACAATAAACAGACGATAGAAATAATAGACCCTAGCTTAGAAGCCCTGAAACATTAGAGCTTCATCCCTAGAAGAACGAATTAAATTTTGAAAAACTACGTGCCAGCAGAAATCTTGATCTGCAACCACGTGACAAGGTGGCAATATTGGTTGTCAAAACAATACAACCTAGCGGAGGGAAACGCCCAACATGGCCGTTGTGACGTAAGCTATAAACCAGAAGTAAATAACAAATAATTTACTCTTAACAGCCGCTCGAAATCCTTGGCCAAAGAAAAAACACTACATAGAAAACATTCTCCGTCTCACGCTCTAAATAACAGAGTCAGGTAACAGCCAGGCATTATTATTGCGTTTGTATATTAAGGGCACAACTTACAAGGAGGGTCTTGGTATCCAAGAACAGACAAAGGTCGTAGCACAGTAACCCCAGGTGTATCCATAGGAACAAGTATCATAGCCTGCAATAATTGCGAGAAGCAAGTGTGTGTGTTTTTACAGATCAGTAAAGCCTTAGTCTCAGGTCTGCTAGACATTATTCTTTTTCCTTTATTTCCCCAAGGAATTCAACAACAGCGCACGAAAGAAGAAAATTCTATTTTCTCATGTACTCAAAATTCACCCTCTTGCGCTAGCGGCGTTTCTCTCAAGGGAATATATATAGGTCTGTGAACCGACTATTTTCGAAACTAACTGTAAAACACTATTAGACAAGAAAAGAACAAAGCTAAAAATAAATAGCTAGAAAAGCCCGATAGTAACGAGTTTCAATTCGGTCAAACCAACAGAAAAATTTTGCTTACCAAAACCCGTATGCAGGCATAAGTCACTTCAGTTAACCACCTTAAACTACAATTTATTGACAAATTTATAAAAATGAAAGTCTCATTTTTTTTTTTTTGACAAGCGACATTTCTGTTACTGATCAAACAATAACCAAGAATCAGTACCTGTTGTTTATGTTTGGGTGCCTCAGGATCGGTTTTTCCCATGAAAATACAGATCTTGCATCGAGGGTCCATGCCACCTACAAATGGTCAAAAATAAAACATCTAACGACATTCCAGCTACTATATAGACAAACGTTGGAAACATATTTCTGGGATCTGGAAATTAAAAGACCACGAAAACGACTAGCACAAGGAAATACGCGAAAAGGATGGGCTGTGCGATACCTTATGCTTGCGTGCCTAACGAGCGGCCCTCCCAGAAAGCCCATTTAATTACAAATGGCTTCTAGATAAACACTCTAACCCTAATGGGTGTGCCCAAATGGAAAGTCACCTGGAACCAACTTCTTTAAACCCTTTAAGCCCCAAGATCCACATACAAATTCTCCAGATTGCCTGCGAGCAAAGCTATCCGCGAGAAAACACGCGAGCTTTCCCCTGCGGCTCTCGCGTGAGTTCTCGCGGCAACTCTCCCAAATGGAGACCTTGCTCGCTGGCTAAAAGTAGACTGTAGGCTGGACAGTAAAAATCAGCAACTTCCTCTTCTTTAACCTGATGTCCACCACTTGTGTCCGTTGATGATATAATGATCACCATCCAGAATTATGGAAGATTCGATGTTAGTGGCATCTGATGACGCTACCTAAAAAAGAAAAACATCGGAATAAAAAGATATTACCCTAAGAAAAAAAGCCTGAGGAACAGAAGATTTAGCAACAGTAACCTTGTTAGACACTGTTGATAGCAACTATATAATATTCATGTAAGTATATTTAGTTAATGCCCTGCCTCCCTAGAGGAGATTTGCACTGCAAATATTTCATGCAGTTTTCTCCTTGATGAGGTATTTTTTTACAACGAAGGCGGAATTTTCAAAACGTTTTTGAGTAGGCGGAATTTTCTAATAAGTAGACGTTTCGTTCCAGAGAGAAACTATTCCTTGGTCTAAAAATTTTCATGGGGTAAGGAAGAGTACCTAGCGGCACAGTCAACGCAAAAGACAAGCCTTCCATCTGAGATAACTCTGTTCCGTGCTCACAGTTAGTCGACTCGCGAAAAAAAAACGAAAAATACGAAATAAATGATAAAAAACGGGCATGAAGTTTGTTTTAATTAGTACCTTTGGTTCTGTCATAGCAAAACAAGATCTGATTTTTCCGTCTAAAAGTGGATGTAGCCATTTATCCTGTGGAAAAAATAATAATAAAAGCAGGAAAAGTTCAGCTAAAATCAGAATTAAAGTCTATAAACATTACTGTTTGGTTATTCAGCTCACGTAACAATATGAAGAGATATAATTTTTTTCCATCAGAGGTGTTTGGGTATCATACCTTTTGTTCGTCTGTGCCGTATTTGATCAGTACCTCCATGTTACCAGTATCTGGCGCAGAACAATTGAACAGCTATCGAGGTTAAAAAAATATATATCAGGCTGCTTGTTTCTTCACATAAACCATTCGATAAGAAATCTTCGGTCAAATCGCTCTTCTCTTGTCAGTAATCAATCATATATACAATACAAAGAGGAGTAACGTAACTTTTTTAAACTTAGTATATATCATGGAATGTGATCAGCTGATGAAAACAAAGTCTGTACGGTTATTAAAATTATTACACGAACACAAACTATACGGCGAGCAAAGCAATACCCTAGCAGTAACCAGGCCTGACACAGGAGAAACATAAAAAGCTATGTTAAAACTGTCACGTTGTTCTTCTAACGAATTTCGTCTCCTTTGTTTTTTATCTCTCTCGATCTAACTCTTTCTCTGGTTAATATCTACGTCACTGTATAGACATACAATGTAATTAAAATTTAGTTGAAAACAAGCGTTGGTTCTGTTGTCTTTAGTTTGCTTTTTCTCTCTAAAAGTCCGGGTGGCCATGCGATTTACCGGCAAAACGCGCGGCTGCTTAAATACGAAATTTCGCTTCGGCTTACATGTACGGGTAGCGAAGTATGTGGTTTCGGTCGGTCACGTGACTACCAAATTTCCTCGCATGGATAGGTTTTCGTTTTCTACAGTAATGGAGGCTCTGCTGCGGGAGTTTCGCGCGCGAGAGCTCCGCTAGTTACATACCTCTGGTCCGTACACTGATCTTCCCATCACTTCACACAAGTACGCGTACTCCACGTTGGTTAGTCCAGCGCCATATTTCACATTAGGGTCTGCTTCAAGAGGAATGAACAGATTCCAAAGGCCGGCTAATCGGGCTTTTTCCTGTTAACAACAAATGAAGATCGCCGAGGTACTTAGCTTACAATTTGCAATCTTCTTTACTTAGCGTCATAGAGTACGCTTCCAACATAGCTCATCCGAGTAGTATGAAGAATGCCTGTAACAAGAAGCCTATAAGGTAAGGTGAGGAGGGCTTCTGGCGTAACACAATGAGAAATTCGTTTGGTCATTCGTTCACTCATTCGTTCGTTAGCAATTTTGTTATCTTGCTGTTGTGAAATTTATTGTTAGAACCGCAACAGCTGAAGTACGCAAGTCGACATTCCCAGTTTTCGTAGCGCTTTTAGATGACCAGGAGTTTACGCTCCTGATCTCAAACATTTAGTAAGACTTCCATGACGATGCCTTAGCAGCCATCCATTTACGTGAGTGTCTTTGAGAGACAATAGGGAGCTAACCACGTGATTGCCACACATTACCTTAATCTTTTCTAATAGTGGATGAGGTGTCCAGCAATGTTCAGAGGACTGGTGCCGGTTGAACTCAGCCTCATTAGGGTACACGTGCTCTTTCATAAAACCTGTCAGCTGCTGGTGCATTTGTTGCACGCGGGGCGAAAGAGACGTGATGTCAACAGGCAATGCACCTGCGAAAAAATACAAACAAGAAGAAACATTAATTAGCTTTGACCTGAAAAAAGAACTTGATGTCATCATACGACTTTTCACTGGCTGCTTGCTTTTGATTTGGGCGTCGCCCAAATAGAGTTTTCGTGATCGCTTGTTTTGAGCCAAAGTTGAAATAGGCACGGAATACGTGCGAAAGTAAACAAGCCAAGCTAAGCGAATGTCTACCACGCGAACGACTAGTACAATGTAAAAGGCATGCCGGAAAGAAAGCTCTGCTAGCACAGTATTTGATCCCACTTTTACGATCTCAAAAACCTTGCAACAAAGAAACACAATTCCCAACAGTGCGGGGATGAAGAAATTAAAAGCGACGAACCTGTTAAAGCAACGCAAGGTACTTAATATAAACAAACTTGTCTTTGTGGACAAAACTAATGTTGTGCGGTTGACTCTCTGTTAAAATGCTAGCTGAACAGTTCAATTGTCCATAAGCTCGGGTAAAAAATTGAAGGGGTAAACTGTCGTCTCCACATCACCAACAAGTTCATTACCCCTCTCTCTGTTGAAAATCGTCTTAACTTTCTCCCCTGTGCGTTCTTCGAGTTTCAACCACCAGAAACAAAAAAAGGTTATTACACTTGCTTTACCTGCAAGTGCTATTTCTTTTCTTTTCTTCTTTTTTTAAGAACGTAAGTAGCAGCTCTCTTTACCTAAAGTGGTTGTAGTCGAAGTGGAATACATTCTCTTTGAAGACTTGGTGCTTCCAGCATTACCACCCCCATTACCGGGCCTTGTTTCTTTACAAGCAAGTTTCCAACCGGTCTCAGCCATTGTCTCCGCAAGAATACCCACAGCTTTTGCATTTTCTGAACTGGCCTGGCCTGTTTGTATGATACAAATAAAAACTGATTATTGTTACTACAACTTTCCCAGATAAAAGGCGTTTGCCTTGAACTGAAAACAGTGCAAAAAGGTTCTGCGAGCGCGCGGTACCACGTGATGGCATTAAACTAGTTCATTCTACGGGGTATGTTTATCTAGTATTCGCCTTCCTAAACAAACAGAAAACAAGGTTTAAAAAAGATTTCCCGCAACACTTCAATCACACTACAACATTTGACGATTTGAACGGCGAGATGGAATAAGCACGATACAGGACAGGACTACAGGACTGTTTTCTCACCCTGCAGTGCTCTTTTGTAGACTCCTTGAAGAATGGCAGCCACACGGAAAAATGAAAATGCCATATAGAAGTTCCAGTTCTTGACGGCTGGGATCCCTGCGCGCTGACAGTACTCCTCCATGTACTGTGTATCTGTCGGAATGCCGAGAGAACTGGGTTCACGGTCAGCAAAGCCTTTTCAAATAAACAGCGCAATTAACATACGAAAATTTTGAGGGGAAAAAACGGGCATATCTAAGCAGAAGGCTCGATGAAGACTACGGAAAGTGACTCGAAAGAGAAACGGTCAACGCTGTTTTAAGGAACAAGTCATAACTACCTTGGATTTGGTCCCCGTCTTTCTTCATCAGCCAATTTGTTTGACTCTCCCATTCTTAGAGACCCAGAACAGGCAAACTTTCGTCAAACCGTTTTTTTCCAAACCCGAATGACTGCGACTGGAAAGTGCTATACAGTATGTATACGGTGTTATGCTTCATCGCAGTCAAATACATGTAATGGGAAGAAAGGTAAAAATTGAAATTTTGCTTTTAAGTTTGATTCAATTGTTACAGCCTCCTAGTAAAGTGAATGAGGTATTTTACCTTTTAATGCTGGGAAATTTGGAGGAAGATGATGAGGTAAGCAGTTGTAGGCCAAATCTGATAATGGATCGCCAAGCGTGGATAGCTCCCAGTCTAAAACAGCTATTACCTCAGGTTTTCTCTCGTCGAAAATTAAATTATCTAACCTGCAACAATTTGATAAATAATCATAAAGAGATATCCAGCGTAAAGAACAGTGGTTAATTAGAGGTGCAAATGAAATTCTCTGGTAAAAATGAACTTCCTCCGTGGAATTATGTCGAGTAGGAGCGTTGCATGACGGGACTACAGGAATTCTAAATTCCGTGTTACTTTATTGGCACGGAGGGAGATATTTTTTGCTTTGTTGTTTCCTTGTTTGGTTGATTCCTGATATTTTCCTCCCAGGGATCTGTTTTCTTCTAAAAAGCTGAATTACCCATAGAAAAAAACTATTTTGCCTCTCCCATATCAACACTCATTCTACTCAGACAAGACTGCATACACACAGCATGGATCAAGTATTTGTCGTGATCAGGTTTAAGCATTAATGTTCCACGGGTACAGTTAAGAAAAAAAGTACACTGAAGGCTGCGAGCTATCCAACCTATAATCCCCATGAACAACTGTTGTATTATCATCGGCAGGAATGTTATCTAAAAGCCACGCTATCAGTTGGTCCATTGCTGGAATGTCGTGGGTCTTACTGGCTTCGTACTGTTTGCCCCACCTTTCTGTTTGACGGCGTATGTAGTTTCCTGCAATACCACAAAATAGAGCGATTTTCGTATGACCATGAAAAATGGTTTCGGTAAGTGCTCGTTATCTGTTTTATCAGCCAATGAATGAAAAGATCAAAACAGGGCCCTTAAACCCTTAAATGGAAAAGGTATTGTTCGATTGGCCAATCGTGTTGCAGTATGACGTCAAAGCGAAGTATCGGTTGATTCTAGAAAGTTCTCGGGCATGAAGCTTTTTCACTCTAGCGTTCGCTTGACCAACCAAAAACCACGCGCGTTTTTGTATCCGTTCGATAAACCAATCAAATCGATCTATTTCCGTTCGTTTGTTCTTTCTGTTATGTTCGCGCGTTTGAATCCTTTCAAGGTCATGCTCCATTTGGAGGAGTCGCGGGAAGTCACAAGAGAGCCGCACTCGAAGTATATGGAGAGCTTGCTCGCAGGCTACCCGGCACCCGGCTGATTGGTTCACTAGGATGTGTCCGGGGTGGGAGGCACTCAAGGGAAGTTTGAGGAGAGATGTGCCGCTGAATTCTTCAAACCCTGGCCCTGTTTGAGACTAAAATCATTCATTTTGCTACCCTGTTTAAGGCAAGAGATCTTATCAATTTTATGACCCTAACTCGTTTCGTTTTGCATACAGAATTAAATAATTTTTCAAACTAACATCATGGAATCAAGACAGCTCATCGACACCGTTCACACTCGTTTAAAGGCTTCCGATGCAAAAAGACACCCCGTTCAAGACGCTAAAAACTTAGTGAAATTATACATCCTGTTTAACACGACTATAGACCTTCCGTACTAAACCCTCTTTAACGGCTCACATCTGTTACATCTGTTCAGACCAAATAAAGGAGTGCCCCTCGTGGGAAGGGGGGGGGGGGGGCAGTGCCGGTCCCCTTGACATGCTTACGGTCGCGTGTTCGAACCCTAGTCTGACTACCAGCCGGGGTCTTCAAATAACCCCTGGCGTTTTCTAAGTGTACAGCTGAAGACTACAATGGACCGCAAAGCTTACCTCTTTTTCCAAAGTCTCCCAAACCCACCACATCAATGTCAACATGGTGAATCCTATGAAGTGTCTCGTTCATTGCGTGATAAATTTCCTGCAAAAATTACAAAAAAACAACCAAAATGAAAAAGACGAGTCAAACATCATTCAAACCGGTCTTTGCAGAGTTAAAGAAAAAACATCATATTTTCTCCCCAAACAACAAACATACTCTTTTGGTGTATGCGTTTATCATCTTCACTAACATTGACGAGAAAAAAAAATGTCGGCGGTAAAGGCACACAGTTTCATTACGCGATGACCTGGTCCGGCAATGTATATGCTTTCGAATTCAAGGTCGCCAGAGCCTTAGTACAAATGAACATTTTTACGATCCTGAAATCTCGGTGAAGTCTGTTTGCAGGAACGCTAAGAAATATTCAAACGGACAGGCAAATAAGAACACTGTGGCGAAGTGCAGTTCAGTTGCAGCTCAGTGCGGGTCAGCCGAGCGGGAGGTCGCGAGTTCCAGCCCCGGCCGGACCAACACTCAGGGTCTTTAAATAACTGAGAAGAAAGTGTTCCCTTTGTAATGACATCTGCAAACGGTTGGACTTTCTAGTCTTCTAGGATAAGAACGAAAAACCGTGGGTCTATTCTTACAGCACTTTCACTGATCTGTTCTTGTGGGACGTAAAAGAACACACAACACTATTCGAAAAGAGTAGGCCAGGGATCGTAGACCCCGGTGGTGTGGCCAACCTTTACGAGTTGTGCGATTGGGTCGGGATGGCACCTCGCATGGGACCTGAGTCCCGTTCGTGCACATTCCCTCTGAGCAGGCTAGTGTCCAGAAAAGCTGGTAAACAAATAAATAAATAAATAAAATGCCACGAAATCGCTTGACATGACAGGGAACTTGTTCTTGATCTCTCCTCCTCAAAGGCTTCTTTGAGTCACCGACAGGCTAAGGAGAGGGGAAACAAAGAAAAATCCAGCGAGAGCCTCTGCTCTCGTTCGTCTCCAGCTCCCCACTTTTGACGTCCGTGCTTCTCGCTCAGCAATGGGAAAAAGCTTGGGGAGGAGGAAGCTCCTGCTTCAGAAGTGTCGGATCCAATTACGCTTCTAAACGAATGCAAACTTAGGTATTTATCTGTTTACGAACTTTATTACTCTGGAGAAAGTAATCATCAGTTTCAAATCGTTAAATAGTAGACGGAGGCACTAAAGGCAAAAATTTGTATGCGTTTTTACAAACAACGACGTCTACAATGGAACGTTTATACAAAAAACCCCTATATAACGAATTCTTCGATGTAACGAAAGTTCGTTGAAGCGAACATATTTTGCCAGTCCCTCGGCCCTTCGTTCCACTGTATTTGTTTTGAAAATGAATTGAATGAGCCCCTTCCCTACCCCCCCTCGGCGCACACTTTCAACTCTCACCTTCCTCTCCTCTGCTGTCATGCCGGGTAAAGATGGATCTTTGAACAAGCGTCCCCTGGCATACTCCATAACGTAGAACGGTGTCCCCAAAACACTACAGAGAGATCAACAACAAGTCACCTTCAGCAGCGAGGTTCGTGCGCAATCCAATGTTGGGACTGGGAGTTTCCGTGTGCTTTCCATTTACAAAAACAACTCGAGGAAAAATCTCGTGAACAATCATTCAACAGTTAAATTTGAACTGGTGGAAGATGGACTCGCGACAAAGTATATCCAAATCGCCTAGAGACACTGAACAGAATGCGGTTGCCGAACTTTAAAGGACAGCCGATATTCTCTGAAGCTTACAAAAAAATGGCCTAAACCATTTGATTTTCCAACAGGACTTTCCGTGAAACTTTGCAGAATATAGCAAGCTGTGCTCTTGAACTGTCAAATTTTGCACAAAATTCGCGGCTTCTTAAGGATAAACAGAGAGGAGGAGATAGTCATAACGAAGGGTATAGTGCACATTACGCTAAGGGTTAACACCGAGCAAACTCTTTTTCCCAAATTGTTATTTTATGCCTTATAACTGAACGCAAGTATTAAATGGAAGTCAATTCATGATTAGTTACTGATTTTACCTGCTATCTTCGCACAGTGCTATAGTTTTTGGAACAGGAACTCCAGCAGAACCAAGCGCCTTCATTACCCTACAAAAAGAAGCACTTTCGAATCACTTTCTTAGTTCAGAGAAGATCATCTTTATTTAACAGTGTGACATGTACGAAAACCAAGGCATTTATTCCATTCCACGCATAAAAGGAAATCTTTTAGGTACGTTTAACTCCCAGACAAGGAAAACAGAAAAAATAGAATTGAGGTATGTACGTTTTTAAATCAAAGCGAATGAGAATGGATGAGGCCTTTTACCTCAAGTTGATAACTTGTTTTTCAAAGACATCATTTTCCGTAAACGCTCGCATTCGCGCCGCAGCGCGTTTTTAGTTTTAGTTGTTGAGTGCACTAGAAGTGTGGTCACAGTATTTCATTCGTCAGAATTTCGGCCACGACATAGTGCGTCATTCTCAACTGATGAAACATGTCATACTATATCCATAAGATAAACCTACTGTATGCCGTATATTCGGTAAGGACGGCTGTCAAGGGCTTAGTGGGGTGGGGGATGCTTATTCGAATGAGGGGGGCAATTAGAGCATTTATGGTACTACTAAAAATGTCACAAGAGGTACAACAATTGTTGCGCCACGGGGAGAATCGATAGGTACATTTTATAGGCTTTCATTGGGCAGTGGGAATTCATATTTAAAAAATAAGGTAAGTTACGTTCGGATGTTAATGTTCTGAAATTACTTTCCAGCTGGAAGCTGTGTAAACTACAGTATGAATACCGTTCACTCTCGAGATAATCAGAATTACACATGAGCAGTGTTCATAACGTGGACAACGCTATCCAGCTGAAAAATCGCTATTCAGTGGATAACTATTAGGGTAAACAACTGTACTATCCACTGGAAAGAGAAGTGTCCATTGGATATCAACTAGAGCCTGCAAGCTAAACTCACTTGTATTCTCTCTCCACAGCATGCGCAGAGGGTAGAAGCTTCCCAGGCTATGATGTGAAACATGCGTGTTGTTAGATGGCCTGTACTGTGATGTTACACGAGATGATTCGCAACGACGATTTTTAGCGCAACACAGCGTTGCGACATTGTTTCGACAGTGTTTTGAATAGTTACAACATTGTTCCAACATTGCGACGCTGTGTTGCGCTAAAAATCGTCGTTGATCAAGAGTTCTCAAACTCATTAATAATTCATTAAGAAAATACAAAGAAAATTAATGTTTAATGAGTGTTTGGAAATCGGATGAAACATAGCCTGTGAACAGGCCTTTGGTCGAGCGGGGAATTATTCCCTTCCCTTTCCTTGCTATTTTTTTCCCCAGACAGAGAGCCTGTTCACAGGCTAGATGAAACACTGCTTAGTATTTGCATCCTTAATTTCTCCTTCAAAAATGATTTTGTTTGAGAAGAAATATCAAACATTCGACACAGTGTTTCATCACCAGATGAAACACCTCGAAGTTCGTCAAAAATACTCCGCTGCGCGTCGTATTTTCAACTCTCTTCTCGGCGTTTCATCTGGTGATGAAACACTGCATCTCATGTTTGATATATTACATCAAGATTCAAGTTTACGCCAAACGGCAAACGTGAATTTGTACCAAGTGACCAAGTTTTTCCCTTAATTGTCGTTTACTGCTTATTACTTCTACTCAAAAATAAGTAGTTTCACGCCAGTTTTATCCATAAGCATTGTTATTACTTTGAGTTAGCGGGAGGTCCAAGTTATTGAGGGTTCGAGTTACCGAGGGTAGAATTACAGTAAATGTACAAAGGAAATCCAGGGGAATTAAAAATCGACTTTGGTTCGAGTTATCCGGAGTCAACTGTGGGTCATTCCGGATAAATTATAAATAACGTTCGCAACCGACCTGACGTACATGTGTAACTTCAGAAAATAACATTAGGCCAATACAACACAACCAGTGGCCAAAAGACCATTACCGACGTCTTTAACCAGAAGCATATAACCCCCCATTAAAGCACTTACGGGTTTTTTCCTGATCACTAGTCTTTGCCCTCCATACTCCACATAGTACGTAGGATTGGACTGGCCATGTTTAAACTGTCGAATGATGGGAGACTCTGAAAGTTATCAATAGCAAACTGAATAAATCTGACTCAGAGGGGACACAAAAAAAGTTACCTTATCGGTACTTAATTTCGCGTTTTTTTTTTCGCGATTGCACAAAAATGGCGAAATTAAAGACCCGCGAATTTAAATCTTCGTGAAATTTACGCACGCAAAAATTTTAATATCCTTGTAGAAACACAGAAAAATTTATTAACATGTCACGAGCAACAACGTATACAGTCCTGATATGCATCGACAAATACGCAAATTGTTTACTTGTTTACTGCTATCTTCAGTTCTGAAATAACGTTAATTTGCAAAGATTTCACACATTGCTTGTTCCGGTTTATCTAGAAATTTTTAATATTTTCAGACTTTTTGAAAACTAAAATGAAGTCGAGAGTGCGAAGTCGCGAAATTTAATGCCCCTTTTCATATTTGGCTGTTGAAATCACGAAAATAACACCTAGCGAAATGCTGTCTCACCAAAATCGCGAAATTAAATGGATACCAGTGAGTTTGCCCCCTAGTGAATTAGCCCCCTACAAGTTCGCCCCCTACTTTCTAAGTTCACCATGGAATGGTGTAACTCCAAACTCTAGTTAAATCACACATTTACACATTTATTTAAAGCACACCTTTTAAGGTAATTACAGGTAACATTTCAAACCTTCAAGGCCTTGTACAGTAGATCTAAACAACCGTGAACTTTATGGCCTCCTCTCCTCTTGGCCACTCCCATGTTCAAATTTCTTAAGAGAGGAGATCATTGTACACTCCAATGTCCCAAAAGGTTAAATATTGGTGCGCTTTGTTCTAACGGCCATGTATAATTTATCAGTCATCAACCACGTGGAAAGTTGACAATTTGGGTAACTATAAGGAGTTACTGGAAAAATTAATGGTATTAAAAACAAACTTTTTAACCCTTTAAGCCCCAAAATCCACATACAAATTCTCCAAACTGATCTCTATACGTTTCCTTTAAGAATGAGTCAAGAGAATTTGATAAAAGATCAAAGTATTTTCTCTTAGGTGATCATTTTATTAATTCTCATAACCTCATCTCATGACAATGTATGGATGTCATTAGGAGAAAATTGCTCTTGGTCACTATTGGGACTTAAAGGGTTAATAATTGCTGTGGGCCGGAATGGAGGGACATGTGCATAGTTTTTGAAAATTATAATAATGGTCACCTTCTTGATGTAGCCCCACTTCATTTTGAAGATACCTTGTAAGAGAGTCAACAGGGATCTGGTGAACTTTACGAACTGCTGTAGTACCGGGAACATATCCTACAAAGCAAAGAAAATTTATTTTAAATCCTGGAGAAGTCAATGATCTGGTTGTCTACTGGCGGCCTCTAAACACTTTATCCCTATAAGTTTATAATTTGCTTGCCAAACTATTTTGCCAAAAGACTAAAATTGTCTGGAAATCTTAAACCCCAAGAAAGTACCAGTGGGACCAGGCTTTGGTGAGATCTAGGGTTAGTGTTAGTAACATTAGATAATGAACTGTTATCCTTCAGCTGTAAATTAAATTATTAATGTTTCACTTCACAATACAGGTCTTTTATACCACTTTTTAAACCTTTTTAAATACCTTTCAAAGGAAAATGCAGCAAATTCTCCAAATCACCCAAAGCAACCTTGACATCATCAACCTAATTCACAAATAAAAAGGTTTTTAAAATATCATGTAATAATGGCAAGAGGCACACATTGCTTTTCCTCCGAAGATCATAGTCTACCTTAATCACCTGGAAACCCAGGTGTTTAGCAGTCTTCACATTACTGCCAATATCATCAAGAAAAACCACCTCTGCAGGACCCAGTTTGAGTTGGTCAAGTAACTTGAGATAAATTGGTTCTTCTGGTTTCCGTATTCCCTCAATAGCTGACTCTACTACCTTGAGAATTAAGCACAAGAAAATTTTTCAGTGAAAACTTCATGATTTGTAATAATAAAATGCCATTGACAATTAAGTGGGATATAGGAGCAGGAGTTAATCAGTAATGATCACGGCAGAAACAGGGTGGTCTGACACAATGTATGTCATGGTTTTCCAGTGGGTAAGCTATAAGCCAATATTAGGCAAGTGGATTATCAGCAATTAAAGTGTTGGCTTGTATCACATGGAGCAAGCCCACTAATTCAGAGGGTTTGTTTAAAGGGTGAAAACCAGGATAAAAAATGCCAACAATATTATAAAAAATCTAGCTGTTTCATAATGTTTGTACTAGAAGAATTTGTATAATTTTTATGTTGTCACAGGTATACACTTGTCTAGCAGTGGCATATCTATGGGAGGGGCCTAGGGGGGTCACACCCGCATCTTGTTTTTAGAACAAACTCAAAGCCCGTATGGTCCAGAAAAAATAAAAAATAAATATATTTTTGAGATCAGCAGGCCCTTCATTTAGCTCAAAGTCTGGATCAGCCACTAACTAGCTTGCTAAAAGAAAAGTCGGATAACATGAATGATCAAATTAACAGTCAAAATAATGTTCAAAGTAATGGCCAGGGGTATAAAAGTTAGTCAATTCAAAAGTTTCTCACCACATCAAAATATTTCTTGTCAACTGGCAAAAACGATCTTCCCTCTTCCAACCACCAGTTATTTGTAATCAAAGCTGTCTTGAGCCCTTCTGCCCTTATGCACTGGATAGCTGTCAGCACTTCAGGATATGGTTCAATCATTGCTTTATGAATGCTTGGTAATAGAGCTCCCATGTCCACTGGTTGATGTGTCATGGTTTGAATGATTTCTGTAAATTTCCTGGCAAATTCCTCTGGCAAAAGATGACCACATTCCAGCTGTGCCCAGACACCTGCAAGAACAAAATAATTTAGTCTATAATAATAATAATAATAATAATAATTTAGTTTAAACTCAAGATCTCTCTATAAAACATGCAGAAACCTTTGGGAATAGAATAGCACTAACTGCCTGCACTAGAGAGGGAGGTGTCTTAAGTCAAATCTGACGATGAATGAATAGTTTCTACCAAGTAAAAAAATCCTTTAATATAAAATAAGAGGAATTTGTATTTTTTTTGGACAGGTTAGTCAATATACATGTTACAGGTCAAATTTGATTTTAGGTTAATTTTGATTTGACCTAGGTTGATTCTCAATTCCCTTTGTCTCTTAGCCCTAATTCATGAATAATTAGGGCTAGGAAAAAAAGGAAATAGAGAATCAACCTAGATTGAATAATTTTAACCTGAATATTATTTTGACCGTCCTGTAACATATACCCAGTCAAAACCTCTGGAACTGTCACTAAGGGGTAAGAGTCCATTCTAGTCCAGGTGCACCTCTTGCAAGGAGTCAAAAATCAATGACTAAAGATTAGAACAACAGAACCCAATCTGGAGTTGCATGTTAGAGAGGTTTCTGTTAACCATTTTAGCCCCAATATCCACATACAAATTCTCCAGACTGGTCTCCATAAATTTCCTTACAGAATTAGTCGAGAGAATTTGATAAAAGATCAAAGCATGTTCCCTTTGGTGATCATTTTCTTCATTCTCATTACATTTTCTCTTCATTAAGTATTGACATTGTTAGGAGAAAATAATATTGATGTTGGTCACTCTTGGGAGTTACAGGGTTAACCCTCCCATTTGCAAGTCAAGAGTGTTTGATGGAGTTTTGTAAGGTGACTCTAACTTTTGAGTTTGCGGACGAAATCCTATGATCTGACCATTCAAATGAAAGCTCTCTGCCTGTACTTACACATGGTGCTATTTATTTTTCAAAATTTCACAAAATGAAATTTGGAAATTTAAGAGAGATTTGACTGTATAATGTTACTATGTAGATAATGTGAACTTAATCATCACATTATTGCAAGTCATAATGTTGCATTATTTTGTAATTTCTGGTAATTATTTAAAAAAAAAGTTAAAGTGGACACCCGCACTCATGTATGGGTCTTAGAGAGAGTAGACTATATTTTCTTACCAAATGACAGGTCTTAATTACCTCTCTCTCCACCAGCTTTGATTGCCGAGACAATAGAGCCTCTCTGGAGACCATGATCATCTTCAAACTGATTGAATATAGGCAAGGGCGTGGGAATCACCACCCCTCCCATGTCAAAAGCAACAGCCTTATATATAGGCTTAAGTGATTGGTCACTAGCCGCATAGTGTCGAGGGTGATAGAGATGCAGACAGCGAAGATGAAGATATCTTAAACTTCTTAGTTGAGGAATCATCATTCAAGCTGTTTTCCTCCAATATATTGACCTTCCCATCTTGTGTATAAATCTGTATATTTTGTTTGAGAGCTTGTTTTAAAATTCTTATCATACACTAGCAAAAACAAAAACAAGGGAAAACAACTATAGGTTAAAAATATAAGGTGACAGTCCTAACACCCTAGCCTAATTTATATCAAGTCTCACTATAGATCTATGCGGTAAAACCATAGAATGAGAGTGAATAATTTTCATTTTTATGCAGGACTTACAGACCTGACAATATTGTAAAGAAAAGTTTGAGCACCAGGCTTAAACTTGTTTGCTTTAAAGAGCAGCAGAAAACATGGAATGATCTCAAGTAGCCAGTAAAGGTTATTGGATGGCCACCAGACGTAATAGGCTCAATTTTCATTGTTCTCTTGTACTGGGTTTTATCTAGTTAATTCCTCCCAGGCTCCAAATCTCCTTCCCTGTGTTCTTAATCATCCACTGACAAAAGAGTCCGATGACTCTGATTAATAGATCACCCTGGGGTGATTGTGTTCCCACCAGGGTTAGTTGTGGGAGGGGGAGGGGCATGAGTCATGTACCAAGTACAGGAGTTTTCTTAGCTACCAAAAATTTGTACTTAAGAATTTGGCAAGGTTACTCATGATCATTGCAGTACAGGAAATAACAAGACAGGAATATATAAGGTGTTGAATCAAACTCAAATAACGATAAAAGCATGGGCTCATCATGGCCAGTTTTTGAAACTGCCACATGTGAAACCCTAAAAGAAAAAGCTTGCATCCCAGGAAAAATAATATCAGCTTATCGGTTAGTTTTATTTCAACGATCACAAATTTTAGAGTTCCCTAGAGTCTAACATTGTATTAATTAAGCTTAAACATTTAATATTAAGCTTGAGCTTGACCAGAAACTTGCCCCCACAAAAATTAAAAGAGAAAGCTTGATAAAGTTTTCTTATTACTTCAATTTGATCAAGGGTTAGTACGATTTTTTGAAAATAAGAACTTTGAACAGCTTTAACGAAGAACAAAAGAGAAAGTAACTGCTGCATATTCACCTTTTCCGCTGATGAATGCCTTGTTCCTAAGTTGATCTAAGTTAAAGTTATTCAGCTTGCCATATTGAAAATTGCGAGAGTCTGGCACTACAAATTGAACATTGTTACGCGATATTATTCGTAGGCTTACATGACGCACAAGGAAATGTTTCCTCCCTGCATTCACATCGAGTAGGACGGTACGGCTATCGTCGGTTGTCGACTGGATTTTTCCTGTTTTCCGACATCATGGCATCTTTTATGAGGCCATCAGTAGGAAGGTATACATTGCTTCCTTCTGCTTCGTCTTGCGAAGATGTTTCGGTGGAAAGACATAGTGTTCTGACCTCCATGGATGGTAGAGGTATGTACGCATGGTGTGCTCCTTTTTCTTCTCAAGTTCTGCATGTTTTGGTTTCGTGACTGGGAGTGGAAAATGATTTTGACCTTGACTGTGGCAAATGATTAACTGAGGAATAGGGTAGTTGATCAAAAATTCAACAATTAATTTTCTTTAGCTGAAAAAGATGAACTGAAAGGCTGACAGGCCTTGGATTGAATTGAATCCTTGGCTGGGACCTTCGTCTACAAAAATGGATGCTGTACATTCTAAATTCGAGATTTCTCATTTTATGAAAAAAATTGAAAACAAATTGTAGAGTAAGATTTTGTTCTCGTAATTTCAAACTGCCTGTTTAAATAAAAGAAAAAAGAGTTCTTATCCTATGATTTGTTTTAAATTTTTCTTGTAAAATAAATAAACGTTTTCTTAAATAAAATATTGAGAGTTTCGGAGCAATCTCAAATTTAGAGTGGTAGTCTAATATTAGGGCGCTTTCCAAAAGTCAGAACTGGCCGGCCGGACCATGGCCGGACAAGTCATTTTGACAATGAAAAATGCTTTTGCAATAGGTTTTCGTTGAAGAACCCTCCCCTTCAAGCCTACTGTTTAAAATTTAACTGATCTAACTGAATAGTTATGATTAAAAATGAATTTCTCATCATTCTGGTCTCACGGCTGACAAATGGAAAGCAAACCAGGGCTGATCTGGCGGATTTTGATAATCTGCAAGTGAGAAAAACATCAACTAGCAAACGTTTGTGAGTTGGAATCATCCATGTCTCCCAAACAAAGGGAAAGAATTTGCTAGTGGTCTCACCAGTTTGCTAGTAGAAAAAAATCTTTCTAGCAAAACTTTGCAAGTGCACTAAAAAGTTAACTTCGAGCCCTGTAGACTACAGCACATGTGTAGTGTTAATACATGTAAGTAGAGGCTAACCTCTTGATAAGCTTCTACTTCTATTCGAGTTATTTTTAACTTTTCTAAAGGACAAAAATGGAAAATCCCCATCAAAAAATGGGCTATTTTTGAGTTCGTCAGTCTCTACAATCATCACTAGTCCATGGCTGATCTTGATCAATACCCTGCAATCCGTTCTAAGCAGGGTATACATGAGCATAATGATACATTCTATTAAGAAGAACCCGCATACATTTCCAACTTGTTTTTAACTTGTAACTCATAAGCGCACTCTAATGTGATCACTGCATTTACTATTCCCTTTAAATATAACCTGAACACCTAATAAAAACAGCATTTTTATATCACAATGAGGTTTTTCTGTGAACAATGATGAGATATCCCAACCACTGACTTGCTCCAATGGCCAAGAACATCTGCTACTAAGGAGTTTTCCTGCAGAAAGAGAAGGTAAATGCATTGTTCATGTCAAGAGGCCATTGGATGTACATGTATGTTACAGGTCAAATTTGTTTTCAGGTTAATTTTGATTTAACCTAGGTTGATTTTCAACCTACAGTACAGCCCAAAAATGATGCACACACAAGAAGTGGTGCAAGAAGTTGTTGCACCACAAGAACACGCAAGCAAAAGTGCCATATTTTTGTGGTTTATCCGCAAGAACTTCAAAACACAAGAAGTCAAAAATCTTTATCGCAAGAAGCTACAAAAATTACCACAAGCCTCAAGAAGGCACAAAAAGTTGTTTTAATATAAGTACACCACTGTATTCACCTGGACAAAGTTTGTTGTGTTTCGCCTTTTTATTCGAACATCTTTTGTAGTGTTGAATTTTTCCAGCCAATAATTTACTCTGTGGCAGCAAAAGGTAATCATGCAAGTGCACGCATAAAAAGTTGCCTAAGAAAGTGACGAACCTTCCCTGCTTTTTCTGCAAAGTGAACACTTCCATCCTTTCAGCATTTTCAAAGTTTAAGATAAAGTGTGTGAAGCATTTGTTTAACAAAACGGTCTATAGTTTCGAATGTTTCGATCATTTGGATTGTGCCGATTTTCTATTGTGTGTTGTATCTTTCTGCAAAGAACTTCTTGTGGTTTAAATTTCTAACCGCAAAAGTTGTTCTTGTGTCTTGCAGAATTGAAGCACAAGCGCCCCACAAGCAGCCACAAGAAGTTGCCAGCTTGTGGATGCCAAAATAAGTTTTTGCACGTGCATTATTATTTTTGGGCTGTACTGTACTAGGTTAAGGGTAATTTTCCACTGGCTGAGAGTAACGAATTAAGTGGAAAATGTTTTTCTCACACACCGCTGGGAGCCTGGGTATAGGTCATGTGACTGAAGGGCGGGCAGATGCTTTTGTTGCGTCCGCCATTACTGACCTTCCCACCCACCCACCCTAAGATTTCAGTTTTGTATGCCGTTAAATGTACGGTGCAACTTTGTAGTTTTGTTAGCGCCCTACCTTTCTAAGGTTATGATATGTATGCATTTTTTGAGTTTAAAATAAAGGTCAGGCTGCGGCGGTCGGCTTGGCATGGCTACCAGTGGTGTGTGAGAAAAAAATTTAACCTGAAATCAAATTTTACCTGTAACATGTGCATTTGTGAATTTACTATTGTACATGTTACTCAAACTGGCTACACTGAATGTCACAGTGAAACCAACTTGTCTGTAAAATGCAGGTCAAGGTCACGATCTCATTGGAAACTCAGTGGTGAAATCAAATATATTGTTTTAGAAATTGATGAAAGGAGTAGGGTTTGTTTTTCTCTCGAACTGTAATTTGAAAGCAGCCTTATTTGTTTGTCAAAAAAATAATGATTTACTGAATGGTGTGAAATAAATTAATAAGCAATGGCTTATTTTATATTATTTTTTAAAAACAGTGCTTTCAATGCATGAGCACCCACTGCTGACGAAAAGTAGAGTGTAGGCTACTAGACTGCTTAGAGAAATCCACAGCTACATACATGTACTTTTTCCCCTGAACGGAAGTACTGGGTATTTAAAAAAAGGATTCTTTCAAAACCTTAGGTACAGTCTAAGCTGTCCATAGTACATGCATGTACAAGACAATGTTTAAACATAAATAAGCATAATTTCAGGTCAAAGAATCCCTGAGCCTATCTGTACTCTGATGCTCAATGCAGTGGAAGATGCCAAATGAATGGTATCTGCCACTTTAACTCAGAATCTGAAACAAAAAGTAATAAGTAATATTTTAATTAATACACCGTGCATAACAACCACAACAAATGTTTCTAATATGACATGTAATGTGCATAACAGCTGATAAGAGATAGTAATACTAGTAATGCTATTATTTTATAGTTCTAAGCATCGCAGTGTGAAAAAAACAAAGCATTTCTTTTTTCTAAGAAAGCAGCTAACCATCCGTCCAGAATCATGTCATTATCAAGCAGTCTTTATGTTGTCATCTTAACGGCACTGTACTGGATCTACAGTGTGCATGTACCTTAAACAATCTAAAAACAAATTAATTAATTGACAGCCATACATGTATTTCATAACAACTGGTTCATCATCTAAGAATGTCATTTTCTTTTCCATTTTTTTGTTAGAAGCTGAAAGCAATAAGAAGAAGTTGTCAACATTCTTTGGTGTTGTGGTTCCAGTTACACTGTCTATGTTTTCAGTCATTTTGTTTTTACGTCTTGGATTTGTTGTAGGACAGGTGTGTAACTTTGTTTTGTTCTGTGTCCATTTATTCTGACTCTCCAAGTATAGAAGTGTTGGTATGTGATAGCGGCCGCTAGAAGTTGTATTAAGTGAAATCATCATCAAAGTGATGATCATCAAGTAAATCATAGCCTGTTCCAGGCGTTCAGACAGTGGGAGCGCGAAAAACTAAAAGCGAGGGAGGAGGAGAGGTGAGAGAGGGAACGCCTGTTAGATTTGTTTTAAATAGACTCTTCCGCCCAGTCAGACCGCATCAGCTGTATTGGTCTTCACTTGTCAATCAAGACTGGTGTTACAGCCCGATGCATTTATTATTTTTCTTTGCGAATAAATCGAAGTTTGTCAGATCAAAAATTAATTTATGTATACATAATCTTACTAAAAACCAATGTAAGACTTTCAGACAATAGAAGGCGGGAGAAGTATTCATGTATAATGAATTTATTTCTGTTTTAAAACATGATTTCAGCGTGTAATGTGACAAAAAATTATGAATCAAGTGACAAACAAATATCGCTCATTTCGATAGAAAGCCGTTTCAATACAGATCGTTAACTCAAGCAATGAAAATGCACAACAATTGAAGGAAAAATTTACTATTCGGTGATTGAGTGGACCTCGTCAATAGCGATAAGCGGCAACTTGCTTTCAAAGCTTTTCTTTTGAAGTCCTTTTGTCCATTTATTAAACAACCACGATTTGGCACTTCAGTAAACAATTTCACAGCTTCCACTTTTAACGGCTTCATCCATATCTTCTCCCATCATTGCCGCCGCTACTCCGATCTGACTTGTTCAAATATTCCACTTGGTCCATGATGGTAATCAACGGAGTTACCACAACAATCGTAAATGGCATTCTATCCTGCCTTCATTCCAACGCACGCTTTATTCGAGGAAAAAACTGGAAAATAAGAATTTTTCCAAAGCCAGTCGGTGAGAAATTGCTAAGACATCTATCCTACCGACTACGTGTTTTAAACAGTTTCTTTGCTATTCGCTTTTAGCCTCCACGTTTGGAAAGTGTTTGTTGCGAGTTTGATTTCTGCGTGACGGCACGTAGAGTCTGTCATAACGGCCATATCGCATTTCTCGCTGTGATCGAAGACGCTCCACTGTTGACAAAAACTGTCAAAATCAACCAATCAGAGGGTATACCAGGATCTGGTATACCGGAACGCACTTTTGTTAAGAATTCTTACAAGCGTTCCCGCACCTCTCTCCCCAGTCCCCCTCTACTTTTCATCGCTTTCCCTACTCCACACCGCTCTCCACTATCTGAACGCTTGGAACAGGCTAAGTAAATCATCAATGCATCATCAAGTGCATTAAGTGAATCGGGCCATGCATTAAGTGAATCAAGTAAAACTTGATTCACTTAATGCATGGCCTGAAGTGTGTGTATATAATCCTTGTCCTGAAATATTGTGAGTTGTTTGGAGTACATTTTCATCACTGTACCTGGATCATAAGAAAGGTTGTAAATGACACATTATGGAAGAAAACAATAGTAGTCATCATCCCCTGGCTTGTAATGCCTCTTTCTTAAATTTAATACAGTGTACATGTAACCCCACCCCCCTGTTAAATAGCTATTAAACTCCACTTGCGTAAGCACTTCCTTGCCTCATCTCTCTTGAGGGCTGTTTTCCTTCATTATTATCGCTTTATGACTACTGAGAGAAGGCTGTAGGGATCATGTGGAAACCAGTCTTAACACGTGTCTGATGAATCCTGTTTCCTAGAATGAGCATCGCACGCTCAAACATAAATGCCTCACTGAACAGTAAAATTAACCTGATAGTTCTGATCACTTAAAAAAGAATCAAACTTTAAAAAAGTGCTCCAACCCTTGATTAAACATCTACCCTTATAATGTGGGTGCACCTGTCCCTTCAAATGAATGATCTTTCTGTAAAACAAGCATCAACCTTAAAGATGCATTGCATTGTATGCACATTATAGGCCTGGTTCTCTGTGTCAGTAGGACACTCTATTGGATATTATTACCTCATCAAATTCAGTCATGACTAAAATATGTACACCTGTTTAAGTTCTTCCTTGTCAGTTCCCCTCACATTTCAAATAATATATGTTAAAGCATATCTCTTCAAATAAACTCATCTTGTCTATGAACGTTGATTTTAAAAGAAGTTTACATATTTTTATGTTGTGTTTGATTTTCCCAGGCTGGCCTAGTCCTTTCAGTGGGAATGTTTGTGGTTGCTTACTTTATAGTGGGTCTAACAGCCTTATCCATCTCTGCAATTGCAACAAATGGTACCGTTAAAGAGGGTGGAGCCTATTGTATCCTGCAGCAACCATAAGTTAGAGGTCATCACTTAATATAAAATTTAGTAACTTAAAAGTTCACTACCAAAAGCTGGTCTTTAAGAAAGGTTTGCAGATCCTACAACAGTTAACCCAAATGTGATACTTGCAGTGTAAATAGTATAGTACTGTAGTTATTAAAGCGGTAGAGGTGTGGTAGGGTTTATTATGTCACTAAGTGGCCTAATGCCAAGACTGGGCTGTCTGTGGTCCTACCCAGTGATACAGCCATTCCATCCAGTGGTTGCTATGTAACTGTAAAATCAGATGTATTTAAAAATATTGTGTTTGTTAAAGACGTTACATGTGTACATGTCCATGTAATACATAGTTTTATACATCATGTCATCTGCATTTAAAAAAAAAAACTAACCCAAACATTCTCAGTTTACGTATTGTTTATTTTCAATTTTGCCATCCTAAACCAACCTTATAAACCTTTATTATACCACCTTTGGTGTATTTTTGTGTACTTTAACCTATGTTGAGGTTCCAGATAAACCTTTACACTGAGCTTGCTAAATAATGGCACAAAAATTTAATATGAGGAAGTTCTGTTAACGTTAACTGCTGCTGTCAGATATGATCAGTAGAACATTAGGTCCGGAGTTTGGTGGATCCATTGGGATTATCTTTTATTTTGCAAACATATTTGCATCTGCTGTCTACCTTTTAGGTGAGTTTATGTATACTGTAAACTGTTTAATGCGATGCTAAAAATTACACGTATTTATTTTTGAAGTTGACTGTGTCATACAATGTAAAATACGATTCTTTTTATGATTACTTTATTAATAATTCTTAAATTGACACTGACCTAGCAGTAGATTATAAGCTTATTTTTTATGTAAAGAAAAAATGAGCTGAAATGATAAGTCTTATACAAGTAAGGGTTTTCTAAAACTTAGCATAGTAAAAATCGTGGGTAACAAATGATGTTTCGTCCAATCTTCGGTCATTTGTACATCTTACCAATATATGCTAATTCTTTTAACTTTTTTTACTTACTTGAAAATGACCGAAGATGGGTCGAAACGTCGTTTGTTATCAGTGATTTTTACTGTGAAATGATAAGACTGCTAAATAATATGTAACTAATACTATAATGCAAGGAAAAACAAAAAATAGGTAAGACTTACCATGTATGATTGAAGTAATGTACTGACAAAGGAGATTATTAAATGTAATAAATTTTAAATGATATTGAGAACATTACTGTAAGCTCCAATGTACTGTTAAGTGGACACACAAACTAACACATCATGGAGAAATGATTATTACAAAGCCCTGGGCATGGTTTTTAATGGCAGCTTTTGATACATTGACCAAATTAATAATAATATTATTTAAGTGAAGAGCACAATGCACTTTCAACCGAGTAGCATCAATTTCTTCATTAATTGGATCATAAGGATCACAAGTAGAACCCTTTTTCTTGAAAGTAGAAAATTTTTGCCATTTTCTTTTTGAAATAGTTGCAAAGATATTATTACATGTATATAGACCTGCAAAAAATTTTATCAATATTATCTTTATCTTTATATTATCTTTTTAGGTTAATATCATTCCAGTTCTTTAAACTTAAGTTTTATATTTAAGGTTTTGTGGAAGCTTTGGTGAATAGTTTTGGTCGTTCAGTTCACCCTGGCAGCTGTAAGTACAGTCAGTAGAGCCCTGATAACTCGAACTCAGATAACTCAAACTTCCCGCTAACTCGAACTTGCT
>CALNXK010000034.1:1090000-1212500 GCA_942486035.1 Porites lobata
TTTATCACCCCGTTCTGTTAAGTCCGATAATGACCTGCTTTTACACTGTATTGAATTACATTCTCAAAACACCAATATGTGCACAATTACGGAACACAATGGTTCCCACACAATAATAGAGTCATTGTTACGTTTGTCTCAGTTTGTATGCTACCGAAACAGGTAGACTGTTTTTTCCCAGACGTACGTAACAGTTGCCGTTAGCGACAAAGGTGATCGTTTTTGGTCACGTGTCTAAAGAGATGTTATCTCCAAAGGCAAACGGACGTGATAACATTCCTTCGCATTTCTTTGCTCGCGCTTTGGCTGTCTATCGTCGCTTATCCGCTTTCGTTTAGTAATACAACATGATCCAGCTAAAAGTGTTCTACCTAATATGCGAACTAATTACTGCGGACGAAAAATTAATGAGGTGTCTACCTTCGATGATCTCATGCGAATCGTAAGGAATAAATTAGGCGTGTTTACTGTCTATTCGCTTATCCCTTTCGTTTAGTATGGAACATGATCCAGCTAAAGTGTTCTAAATTTTCTTTTGGAAGTGTCCCCCAGAGCGTGAAAACAAAAGAAACCAACCCCACTAGACCGGAGTCCCCCACTCCATGTAAACAGGCCCTTAGACGTTCCTTGTTTGTTTATGGAGAAGCCCGCCATCGTTTAATTCTCAGGAATGTGAAGGAATGCGAACACGTGTGCTTGCATTTGAGGCGTCAGGGATAGATCACGTGGGCTTAATTCAAATATGTTTCTCTGCAGAGCCAACAGTTTCGAGCGTCTGCGAAAAAACAGTCTACCTGTTTCGGTAGTATATCATTACACATGTTTTTTTGAGCAGAGTTAGTTTTTACCGCTTATAAGCAGTATATTCATTAAAAAAAAATTCATTATTAAAAAATGATTAACCCACTGATGTCTAAACTTGAGGAGAGGAGGATGGGGTGCCTTGTCTTTTTCAGTGTGTTGTATGACTGCACCTATTAAAATATTCACTGGTGAATTCTTTAGCCACATTTTGGTTGGGATTACACAACAGGAGAACATCAAGATTTACTTTTAGTGTTTGGAGTGCTGTTCAATGGAGTTACCGGCATCATGGGTAAGTACAGTATTGATAAAATCAATCCAAAGATCCAAAACAGGTGTAGGATATGCACTGAGAGCCCTTGTCTAATATGATGGGAGGAAGTTAATAACCCAGGAATTTTCGCACCACTTTAATGAGGAATTAAATTGTGCCTGTGCGCAATATTGATTTCGTCGGAATCTAGATTCCCTAGCTTAAAAATTCAAGGAGGCTGCACACCTCATCAGGTTATTGATTTCACTCCCATATTCATAAAGACAGTACTTTACAATACTGTAGCTCCTCCCCTTCTTATATTTCATATGAAATGCCAGAGTTGAGTGAGTTCACGTGGCCGATGACGTCACACATACACTCCGCGCATGAGGCAGGGCCCATCATGAATCCCGTTATCATGTATTTTTCGCTGTCAGGGATCTCTTCCCATAATGCAGTTTTAAACGCTTCAAATTATTTGTTAATATTTTATGTCTGATTTGAGTTGTTTCTTTGTGCTTAGCTGGCGCTAATATTTCTGGAGACTTGAAAAAACCTGGTTATGCTATTCCCTTTGGAACACTCGCAGCAAGTCTGTTCACATTTGTTATATACATTCTCTTGGGTTAGTAATCGTGGAGGATATATATTATTTTTTACCCTTGTTTTTATTCAGTTTAATAAAATGTATTTTCCATATTAATTTATTTTTTAATTTATTTATTTTTTCAAGTGAAGTGAAAAAGGAAATGTTGTCATAGAACGTCAAATATCTAATTTCTAAAATCTCAGCAAACATTTTTTCACAGCTCCCTTGATATCCTCCGCGCTTTTCACTTCTCTTTGTTTATAGACCACACTTATTGATTGGTTTATTTTTCATTGGGTGTTGATTCGTTTTTTATGCAGAATCGACACTGATTCGTTGCAGGTTTTCGGAGATTGCTACCCTGGCACCATGTTTCAGGAAAACGATGAAAGAAAGATTAACTTCCAGCGTGTATTCGTGAACTTTCCAAATAATATTGTCTTTCATTACTTGATTATCATCTGTTCCGAATTCCTGCATTTTTTTCCGTTATTCCTAACGGCTGTGCCAAGAAAATATCGCCGACTTCATAGAATAGCTTGGCCACTCAACGTTATACTGTGCTTTTCCCAACATACAGTTTTCTAATCAGTACCGACTAGCTGGGCTGCACAAACGACAACAAATCACACTGACTGTGCAGTTATTGATCAGTTTTTATACAGGTTAACTCAACTAATTCTTCAACTTTGTTTGCAGTGTTTTTTACCAGTGCTACATGCTCCAAAGACTTACTGAAAAATAACTACAACTATATTCAGGTAAATATCAATGGTCTGTGTTGGTTATTGTCTTTACTTGGTAAGTGTTTGATTAAGAGTAACCGCAAGGACTAGGTTTGTCCAACAATTTTCTGTAATTCCGATCCACAGTCGAAAAGAAGCGTAGTCGCTTTTTTCACGGGAAGATTTTAGAGGCTGCTGGTTAGATAGGATGCAAATCACTCGATGTAAAGCTCCGAAAATCCCGGGGGGAGAACATCAGTTAATTTGCAAACAATTTATTGGTAAGAAGGTTTCATCTCGCTAAGTTTTTGTCTTTTATTTCTCTTGTCAAAACTGCGGTCAAAATGTAATATACACTTTCTTCTCGCACGTTTAGAATTTCCAACAGGAGTGTGTAATATGTATTTATGTAATGTGTTTAATGTCTGTAAGTACCTGTTGGTAAGGCTGCATTAAAAAAAAGAGAAGAAAAAGGAATAAATAGAAAGCTTTTCAACTTTCACATGGCTTTCCTAACAATTTGATTCAAAGCTTCCTATTCTTCCACTAAAGGTATTTTGATATTATTCAAGACAAAAGCATCATTTGTCATTACAAACATAGTAACAGTGTTTGCAATTGTAATTATCAGGGAGCTTTAGCAACGAATACGGCGACGGCAACGAGGGCGTCAAAGCAATAGGTTTGTTGAGCAAAACAACAACCTAACACGTGCATCGCGCTTTTTTGTACATTTCTTTGCCGTCCCTGCACGACTACGACGTGAAAATGCCTAATTTCACTTTTTTATGGAGGGCGTAAACAAGCCACGAGGACCTTTTCTCTCTCTTTCTAAACTTGAGTGCGGTCCCTAAGTTATCAACTCCAGGGAAATTCAACTGCATTAGACATTTTCTGCAAATAGGAATAAACGCGACAAAGTTTACAAAACGCGAATTCATTCTAAAGGTGACGTTCTCGCTGCCGTCGCCGTCGTCGATGCTAAAGCTCCCTATCATCATCACTTTCATTAACAGGAATATCCACAAGTTTAAGAACTTTAAAACATCACTTTTTCTCCATATGTCATCATACAGGTAATAAACAAAGTTGAGTTGTTGGTGACAATCGGAGCGTTTGCAGCAACTCTTTCAGCTGCTCTTAGCTGCCTTATAGGTAAGTAAAAGGCTTATTACAGGGTTGTGCTGACGTAGTTTTATAGGTCTGGTAAAGTCTGAAAACAGTTTGATATCTAGAGTGCGAAAGAGAATTGATAACGCTTTCATCAGGGCTCTTCTTCTCACAAAATCGGTACGCAGTTATATTTAATATCTATCATCGGGAACACGCCGATAAGGGAGCATTACTCAGAATTGTGAGCAAAAGATCGAAATTTTTTTCTAGAATAAATAAGAATGATAAGAATATACATTTTCTAATTTTTCAAAGGAAAAACGTCCATTTCGTGACAAGAGGTTCTAAAATATAGCTGCAATGCCGACAAACTTTTGCCTTTTTAACCGTTTTTTTTTTGTTGTTGTTGTTCATTAAACATCGATTTTTTTCGGTCTTATAGCTTGGACATTTTTTCTTATTTACTGCATTTGACCAAGGCATGCTCCTGGCCATCCTGTCCTATCAATTTATTTCTGTTGTTGTAAAACTTTCCTTGTTTTATCCACAGGTGCATCACGAATTTTGCAAGCCGTGGCCAAAGATGACCTCTTAGGTATATCATAACTAGATCTTATTAATAAACCTTTCTTTCTTCGATGAAACTGCTGTAGATATGTTTTGTGAAGCTTTTCATCTGGGAATATCCTGCTAGGTTTTGAAATTGTGGAACCTTCTTAAACGTTTAGAGAAAATCCGAGAAGAACGAAATGGGAGTTATTTACTGTACAAAATGTTGGATGGCGTACTTTGATAATTTTTTTCAGTTTTAATGTAATACTTTTTTTTATATGAAGTGGCTAGTACCCCTCTCGCCTCAATAGCATGCCTTTAAACTGGCTTTTTAAATTGACTTGTTTACCTCTTAGGTATTATACTACGCCCATTTAGTAAAGTCCAAAGAAATGGAGAACCATTGAGAGCCGTTCTAGTTTCCTGGTTCTTTATTCAGGTTTGTTACGCATTGACTCATGTATAGTTTATTTGTAACATAAGTAAACGAAAAGCTTTCGCTAACATTATCATTTTAATATATAAAATAATATAAGTCAGCTTGAAAGTTAACCTGGAACTGTGACGCACACATGTTGTCTTTGTTGCTGTTGACTGCAAATATTGATAGGACGATAGGACGATAGGACGATAGGATAGAGACCTATCGATCTTTTTCAAATATCTTACAATTATTTTTTTTTCCTTTTTTGTGTGTTTTAATGATATTTTTCTCTGTTTTTTTTTTTTTCGTTTTCCTTTCCCTTTCTCATAAGTAGATTGTCCTCTTGATTGGCAATCTTAACAACGTTGCTGTGTTGGTCAGTATGTTCTTTCTTCTATCTTATGGAGTCACCAACATGGCCTGCTTCGTACTCAAAGTTGCATCCGCACCAAATTTCAGGTATTACTGAATTCAAACCCTGTACTTACATAATTATTATATCATCATCCTTGTATTTGTACCCAGCTGGGTAAAGAAACCTGTAGAAAGCAGTGTCGTAGCACTCATCATACAGAGGGCAAGGAAAAATTGTTTTTCCAGCGCGACATTGGATCTGCGCAGAGGGAAAAGCAAAACAGTGTACTTGTAGTCAATTTTGGGGTCTTGGTCAGCTGGGGGAGTACCTTTATGGTACGATTCAAATAGGGCAGACGGCAAATTGTCGTTGCTCGAAATATCTAAAAGTCTTAACTGTTCATCAGTAGGATGCCTAAAATGTGTGCAATTCCACAGTTGGTTTCAGCTCCATCAAATCCTATACCAATTGTAGAAGAGAAGCCACCCACAATGTGAGCACAGTTACTGACAATGATGATTTTTCCCGGCGCATTAACAATGTTTAGTGCGACTGAGCTGGGAAATGCACTGGTGAGCGGCCGCCTGTCCCTAGTACCCAGTTGGTGGCCGCGCGCTTGCAATTAAAGAATTATTCCCGTACGGGGGATTCAAATGTATGCTGACCAATCATAATACGCGGAGAGCATCCTCTGCACTTTTAATTTCCTAAGTAACTACATAAGCCGGATAATGCTTTCGATGTAATGCTAAATGGTCAATTGTTTTTCACTTGCCACTGGTTGAGAAAATGGCGCAAAATGTACTAGCCCATCATCAAAAGTCGTGCGACATTCTTTGCCACCGGTAATATGAAACAAAAAACACTTGCCGAACACATAGATACAAAGATGTCTACGCCAATACAACCTTTCATGATAAATTTCCTAGACAGGGTCATTCCTCGGCTCTCATATGGTCTTTCTCTATTTCTTTCAGACCAACATTTCAGTATTTCTCATGGCAGTCTGGTTAGTATAAATGTCGCTAATATTTTGAAATTGTAGTTGATTGTTGCTATTTTACTGTTAATTAATTGTTCACTTGTTTTATTCATCCGTTGCAGCGTAAACATCAGTTGTTTCCTTTCGTTTATATTTTTTTAGCTCTTCTTGGTGCAGTGTTGTGTTTCCTGATCATGTTCTTGATAAACTACAAATACGCAGCTTTGGCTGTAGGTAAGTGATCGCAGATGAGATCAGTCGAACACGAAAATAAAACACGAAAACAAAACGCCCTGCCAAGTTTTCTCGTGTGCTTTTTACTTTCGCTTCTTCACCACTATCTTTGAGCCTGGAACAAGCTATGGCCCTTAATGAATAGTGATTCTTAACGAGCAGTGAATTCACACGCGAGCTAGTTAAAATTTCAGTTAGCTTAGACCCCGTTTTCACGGGTTTGGACAAATTTTTGAACTGACAAAAACTTGCACGGATCCACCTTTCGTTTACACAGGAACCGAGGAACCGAGCAAGTTTTTGAACGGCAAACAGTACTGCAAGCTGTAATAGAATTTGCACGGTTCCGTGTAAACGGGTAGAACAGGTAAAAAATTCGTCCGTTCAAAAATTTGTCCGGGACCGTGTAAGCAGGGTCTTGGCTTTCTTCTTGAACTCGATATAAATGTCCTCGCGGGAATTTTAGCCATTCAAAGTGTGAAAGATTTTTCTTTCTGACCACATTGAACAGGTAAAAAGATTGAGTTTGTTCAAAATTGATATCAACAACGAAATCAATTTTCAAACAAAGATATCGTTAATGAAATCATATTAAAGGGGGGAATGTTTTGTTCTTCTTTCAAAAATTCATGTCTATCAGATCTTCATCATAAATTTCAAAAGAAAATTGTCCATGACGTTTGAGAGTTGGATGAAAGGTTAAAGACGTTACCTTATTTTGGGGAATTTTTTGTCTTTCAAAAATAAGGTTTTTCGTTGGTCATTCCGGTTTTCCCTTCCCCTTATAAATTAACATATCCAAACTTCAGTTCGATCAGAAATGTGATAGAAAAAGAACCAGTTTGTCAGTGTGGATGTGCTTTAACTTAATTGTTACATCTATTTATTTATTTGTTTATTTATTTTCTTTGTTTTTCTTTTTTGAGCAAATCTTCGTAGCTTAGCATTTAACTTTTTTGGGATGATACTACATTTAGCTGTTGGAAATTTTCTCCAGTGGTGTTTATTTGTTATTTTGTCTTCTTGCAGCCGTGATGTTGATCTTATTTGTGGTGATTTCCCTTCGCGCCCCACCCACCCCCTGGGGTGATGTCTCTCAAGCCCTAATATACCATCAGGTAAGTATGTTATCGTGGCATAGTGTGTAAAACGGCAAAAAGGGAGTCGGTTCATTCGTGTCCACCATCATCTTGGACCTGAGGGCCACTAATTGGGACGAGATGTGCAGTAACAGAATAGTCGCAGCCGCAGAAAGCACATAATTTGCAAACTTATACGAACTTCTGGGCCCGATAAGCCACAGGTTACGTTTGACTTAGTCCTAAGTAGCCAGTTCCAGAAGCAGTTGAAATTAGATGCTTCTCACTGACCATAAAATATATCTGGCCAGTTCGAAGCAGGGAACTTCTAGGTTCGACTTCATGAGACTAAAAGTGCCTCTGGGCTCTCACGTTCTCTTTCTTAACCTTCGCCCCTAACTGTCCTGTATAGCTTCTCCCGATTCTCTGAAAATGAGGCAGCACAAAGCATGACACCATGGCGAAAGTGTGGATGGGTGGTGTTACTTCATTTGCTGATGTATTTCTAGAACGTATTGTCACTTTAGGTTTAAAATTTTCACAATTCTTCGTAACCTATATATGTGTAACGAGGTTTGTTGGCATTTTAACGCATTTTCGCCTGGATTTTGTCATAGGTTAGGAAATATCTTCTTCGATTAGACTTACGGAAGGAGCACGTAAAGTATTGGAGACCACAGGTAATGATATTACAGAAGATGTCCGGGGGAGTCGCATTTTTAGTGCAACATCAGATTTGCCACCCTAGGTAGGTTTGCCTGGGTGAATTTAGTGCAATTTGCAAGAAAAGTATGATGATTTCCATGCTGATTCCATTTATCATAACAAACATTTAAAAGTGGAGCCAAGCCATTCTATTTAATGCTCCAAAAAGCTGATCTAGGGGAATAAGAAAAAGGTCATTAATTATTCAAAATGGCGACAAGATTTCGTTTACGAGTATTAGAATGTAATGAAACGAGGTATTAAATGGGGCTAAATTTGGTTGATTACTGTAACACAGCAAACGCAAGCGAGTACGGAGCTCCCAACTAAAGCTTCCATTTTGTTCGGGCTCTTTGACAAGAACGTCGTGACATGTTGATCACATCATTTCTCATTCCTTCACTGAGCTTAAAATTTACCATCATTCTTTATTTATCACGCACATGACGATTTCGACATTGCTGGTCCAAGCAATATGCAGGACGCTTGTGACACATGAACCTTGTATATGGCACAGCTCGCCATGAATCCTTCGTAGCTCAGTGGTTAGAGCATCCGACCGGTGTACGGAAGGTCATAGGTTCAACTCCTGTCGGGGACTCAGGTTTTCCCGCCTTTGTCCCATGCTAGTGACCTGTTGATCACGTGATTTCTCATGTCAATACAGTTTTGCTACTCTTAACCAGGTGTTGCTGTTGGTTTCAAATCCTCGCTCAAGTTACCCCTTAATTGACTTTGTCAATGATATTAAGAAGGTAAGAATGCCGTGCTATAGGGTACAAAGAATGAAGGAGAAAAACCGTACGCGACAGTGAGTGTAATAGCACTACCTCCAAAAATATTCGTTGTGCGAGCTCGAAAATTACGCACAGGGAACCCGTTGAACTGAGACACAGGGAGCTCATCAAACGCAGGGAGACGCTTCAAGACTATAATGCCCCCGTAATGACCTTCCAACTAATGTTACATTTAATTTGTTTTCAGTAGTCCTTTCTTTAGTATATATTACATAAAGCATGAGAAAAAGTGTTTAATTTGATCGCAACACATCCATAAAAGGAGTTGGTGAAACGAGGCCCAGCCGAGGTTTTTAAATTTGACCCTGAGGTTATTGGAAATCGGATGAAACGTTCTTTCCAGTGTATGATAGAGGTTCTCAAACGATCACCAATTTTTGAAGAAATTCAAAGCTAAGCCAAAGGTTGGCAAAATTTTATTCGGATACTATTTCCAAACTCTCCGAGATGGAAAGAGTTATCCTTTGTTTTCTCTTCGTGGGGTATTAGTAAGGTTTGAAAAGAATAGTGAATAACAGTTTTAGCTAGTTTTTTTTATTTATTTATTTATTTATTTTGTTTCTGTTTTTGATTTTCCTTCCAGGGCGGCCTTTTTATTCTAGGTCATGTTCAAGAAGGTGACTTCATTGAACAAGTAAGAATCTGGGCATAGTTCTGTAAGTCGCTCGGTCCGTTTACACCTGAGGTTACAAGGATCTTAAGGCTTGTTTCTGTGGCAATTTTTTATGATAGACAGAGGCCCTTTATGTTTGCTTAAAAAATGAAATGAAATCAAAGTGAAATGAAAAGTGACCCTTCATGTTTGCATGAAAAACATGCATAATCCAAAAGCACTGATATCTTATCAGTCGACTTCATCCTTTGCAACTACAAAACGCGTTTCTTTAGAACTTTTGTAAAACTAATGAATAGTCGAATGCTCATATTTTACTGTTTGGTGGATATTTTTCCCTTCTTTATTGTTTTTTTTCCTTCACAGACTGTGAGAAAACAAAAAAGTGACCTAACTACCTGGCTGAATTTTGTGGAATGTACTGAGATTAAAGCTTTTGTGGATCTTACAGTAACTGGGAATATACGAACTGGCGCGCAAAACTTACTGATGGTAATAATAGAAATAACCTTTTCATCCTTGTCTACCTAGCGATAACGCATCGAAATCTTCGCGTCCGTACTAGCGTTTACGCATAGTCTGCGACCGTCTGCCCTCAGCCATCGTAAACTCTTATCTCGTGATACCTTTGTAGTCGGTTATTTGTACGATACTCTTGTCTTGTAGGCGCCATTAAGACACATTTTCAAAATCTCCGTTTTTGCCTGTCTATACCAAAACAATAGATTTCCGTTTTCAATATATATACTCTCCAGCTTTGAGGGCTTTTTCGAAGACCTTGTATGCGTTTCTAAACTTGAACAGATTACTGATTGTGGACGCCACGTAAGAAAACTATAGCCCATCCTAGCATTCCACCCTACCCTTAACTACTTTCTCCTGCATGGCCTTTATCGTTCTAGATAAAAATGACTGTTTTGCACCTGACTTCATGGCGCCCATGTTGGTGGTCAAGAACAAAAGCCTTTCTCTCCGCTGGAAAATAAACTCCATTTTCAATTATAGTCTTTGAAAGAAAAATTTTTAAATTGACCACCAAAATGGCGGCCTTGTCTCTTGGTTATAAACTAAGAATAGGTAGGGACTGGGAAATAGTTTGAATGTCATTGGCTTGAATGCTGTTGGGGTTTGTCGGCGCTCAAGATTAATGTCAGCCTTTTGACATAATTGTCAAATCTTTCGCATCTGTTTTGGTAGAGTTTTTAACATGGCTGGACCATTATGTATCTGTTTACATGCTTTTCTAGCTATTCAGATTAATGCTGAAAAGTATCAAATAACCAGATTACTTGTGTTTTGTATTTCTTCAGGCTTCCGGACTTGGTGGAATGAAGCCGAACACTCTTGTTCTGGGTAAATATATTTTTTTTATCACATTATAATTTATGGTGACCTTACGATTAAAAGTGACTGCGGGCTTTTCCATTTTGTTTTTGTTTTTTCTTTTTTCGCAATTTAACCAAGACGCCCAGTTACTTAAAAGTTAAAAAATAGGTTGGAGCTGAAGAGAGGGGGCTGGGTCCTAGCTCAGATAGATACAGTTAAGTTTGCGTCCTTTTCTGTTCACGGTCTAAAGAACATTTCAAGTCATAGTCATGCAGGGACAGCAAAGAGATTTACAGAAAAGCGTAAAGCAAAAGACTTAACTTTCTGTCGCTCTTTTTGAGGGTAACCCACGCGAGATGCTACCGAAACATAGAAAAGCTTGTTGATCAGAAGTCGAAGGCGAACGATTAGAACCTTTCGGCCACTGCCAGTTTACCTTTCTAATAGATATTACACGTTTTTCACCAAACGGATTGCAGGCATTATCTCAGTTGTCTTAAAATAGTTATTAATTTAACTGAACACTTTTATGTTTACAGGTTTTTATGATCACGAGTTGCCAACAGACAATTTCTCTCGTGGAATATTTAGGAAAAACAGGTTTCCATGGTTAAGAGCACTGAGGAAAGGTAAAAAAGTTTTTTTCCGCTAATTTTTTCACAGTTTAACAAATCAAGATACATGGCAATTTATTTTTTTTTCCCTTTTTTCACCTGGCGATTCATAGAATTATGGTTTAAGAATCTTACTTTTTAGAATTAAGGCCTTTGTGTTCTCTTAGTTTTCTCTGGAAGTTAAAGTTTGTTGAAAATATTAAGAGGCCTGTTTTTACCACTGTCATGAAACTTGCCTGTTATCCCTTAAGTGACGTTTTCCTTGTACACCCGTGAAAATAAAGTGACAAGATCACAGCTTAATCGTTGTTGTGTTTCATGTATTGATACATGGTAATGTGTTCACCGTTATCTACCATAGATGAGATCCTTCGCAGTGTGCAGTTACAACTTCCACCTCTACGAACTCATGTAAGTTGTCTTGTTACTCGACTTACTGGGTGCTGCCATTTTCTTTAGTGTTAAATTCTATTTATTTATTATCGCGTGTATCCTTACATCTGTAAAACTTCAAATATTTGTTGTTGCTGGAAATTTTTCATTGCCTGTAACTGTTCATCAGTGGGATGCCTAATCTGTGTTCAAGTTAACAATTAGTTTCGGCTCCGTTAAATCCAATGAAACAGTCTATCACGTTTCCTAATTTCAGCAACCTCGTCCCCAGGAGCTTCTCGGTTTTCATATTGGCGTCATATGGGAAACCAAACAGACCCTGGGGACGAGGTTGAAAGTTCAGTTGACTGTTCAGTCAATATTTTGGCTTGCACCTCAAAACAGTTATGAGGCTCAGAAGTCCCAAATTTCATTCACTTAACCAATTTTATAAACAATGAGTGTGTTTCTTTCACTTTCTTTTATCCGCAGCCAGGACAGCAAACGCTAACTCTAAAGGATTACGTTGGAATTATCAAGGTACGTTTTGTAGGGATAAATTAAGTGTTACTAGATGACCTTTGTTTACCCTCGGCAGTGTTTATAGCTCAAAGGCTAGTGGGGCCCAGGCAAATGGTTTACACAGAGTTCAAATAAACGTAGTTGGTTCTAGAATCCCTACTGGCAGAAGACAAAAGAGTTGGCTTTCTCGACGCGTGGCCAAGGAGATGAACTTGGGGCTAACGAGAAACAAGTGCAGCTAGCGGTCAGAACGAACTTGAACTCTGGATCTCTGAACTGCAAGTCAAGCACTCTGACCAATCCCCTTACAACTTATATAAGTCAAAGTTCGCAATAGTACAGTACAGCAAAAACGGCTGTTTTAATAGTTTTTTTAATGTAAAAAAGAGTTACTTAAATGACTTTGCTGTCATGCTGTACTTTGCTCAATTCGTGGACAAAGAGAGTTACAATGAGGTAAGTTTTAGTCGAAATCTGTTAAAAACATGACTACTATGAATTTCATGCTAAGAATTGTATGGAACAATAGGCAGATTTGTTGTTTTGGTTGTTGTTTTTTTGTTTGTTTCAATGTGTAAATATCAGAGTTTCTCAGTCGCCGTTTTTTATTTAATGATAGGATGCTGTGTTGATGGAAAAGAATGTTTGCATTGCTAGACAGTAAGTATTGTTGTTGTAGAAATCTCTGCCCGGTTTGCCCCTTTTTAAAGAGTGATCAAAACTAATTTGCTTTACGTAATTGCAAATGGAAATTCTTAATGATTGCAGCTTTTCACAGCTGGACAAAAACAGCCTTGGCAAGGAAGGATACATCGGTAATCATCTTACATTTATTAATGAAGGATTGCTTGATATCAGTGAAAACTCACTATGATTTAGGCTACCACAGACAGAGTGAGAATTAGACCTCGTCCGCAGGCCTTCTCGGCATTCAAATTGCCGTTCACTTCTCGTCGTCGCTACCTTAACTTTTCGAGCGAAGCACTGTTGTCACCCATGTTTGTTTGTTAGTTTGTTTTAAACTTCTTTTTCAACTTTGATGATTGTTCATTCATAGAATGTTCCTCATTTTCCGTGTCTGGTTATTGTTAACCTAATCGTCCATATATTTTATTATTATTATTTTTTGTATGATTTACAATTAAGTTTAATTTTGTGTGAAATTAGGTTTGTTGGGTAGGTTAAGACAATTTCTTTGCCAGTTTGAAAGTGCTTCTGTGTTTACGCACTGCTTAGGCACTACAGTTCTTTTGCAAGAATTTTATTCCTTTTTAAGTCTGTGGTCTGCCTCCCTTATATTTTTAGATGTATGGCCCATGAATACTAGTATGGTAGAGGAGGGTAAGTCTTTGTTCTTGTACACTTAATTGACATAATTTGTTTCATTCAGGTCGGATGGTGGCTGAATTGTCGATGGGAAACCACAATTCGTTTTCTTTTCTATCATTATGGCAGCCTGTGCCAGACTTTCAGATAGAAGGAGGCCGAGCGCTTAAAGGGCTGGACTTGCAATTCGGAAGCACCGAGTTCAAGTTCCGCTCTGACTGCTTGCTAGATTTGTTTACTGTAGTCCCGAGTTCAAATCCTCGGCCGTGCTTGTAAATAGCTAGCTGATTTGACTTCTACCAGTTGTTATTCTTAACCCTGTTATGCTTAATTTAGTTCATTTGTTTTATGCTCGGCCCCACTACACTGTTCTATAAATCTAAACAGTCTTCCTAAATGATGCTACGATGTTCAAGGGCCATTTCCTATTTCCAAATCCCTTACTTTCACAAAGAGGCCAATTGGAGATTGATTTCTATTTTTATGAGAATAAAGTCAAAGTCATAATATCAAAGCCTTTACACCTACCTTCGTGTTAAAACGGAGGCTTGGGCAATTTGGAAATAGTCCATCAGTCTATCTCTCCCAGAACCAATTGTGGAGTCTTGAACTGTAGTTCTATCTCGCCCTATAAATTGTTTACAATTGTTTCCGTAGGTCAAACATGTTAGTGCGAGAGGTTTAACTTTGAATTGCTATCCTAGCCTTATAAAGTAGTCTAGTTCTTACTCAAGGGCCATTTTTCCATTTTGTCCATCAGGTTTGGTTTTAGGTCCTTATGACTTCACTTTTCTGCTGATTCTTCAACTGAGTTGCATTCTTCACATGGTCCCATTCTGGGAGTCTAGAACCAAGCTCCGAGTCATGCAGATCGTCGAAACGGACGGTATGAATATGATAATAATAACTAAAATCATAAGGGCTCGCCAATGAAAATAGAGCCAAGCTTAGATGTCACTGTCTGTTGGACACGCGATAAGTGTGTTATTATTCTTCCAAGTTATTAGTGGGGTGGTACCAGTAACCGATTCAAGCAGCCAGCGGTGTCCAGGCAAGCCGCGAAAAGTCTGAGAAGCAAAGGCGTTTTTGGGCGACACACGCCAACCGGAAATGAGGCCTCTTCTGTTTTGATATGTCCCGACGCTCGCAAGTTTGGATTGTCTTAAGTGTCTTTACTCTTTTAGCAACGATTTGCGTGAAAGTTTGGGCCAAAGCACTGCTCAAGAATGCAAGAAGTCCACTTCCGGTTGGCGTGCGTCGCTTAAAAACGTCTTTTCTTAAGCTCATTAACACTTTCTCTTCTTAGGCTGACTCCTCGTTTTGCGGCGTCTCTCTCGTGTCCTTGCCGCTCGCTTGGTTCGCTTGGTTCCCATGCACACTAATAAGTATTTATGAAGAAAAAAAGGAGTTCTCACAGTTATCCTTCGACATACTTTTTCGCCTGCATCTCAATCACTGTTCAAACCAGATCAAATGAGTGCAAAACACTCTGTGCTCAGTTAGAAATTCTGTTTCATTAAATCACTAACTTCTCATCCAATCGCTTAAATTTTGCAGTATTCAGTGTTCGCCATTAGTACCCAGTTTGCCGAAATAATTTACCTTCTTGAAACCATTACTCACTGTACAAGTGCACATAATTCACGATTTATTGCACGATACATTCTGTAGGCAACGATGATCAACACCAGACGCTACAAAAAACGCTGGCTCGCCTTTTAGCAGAACTTCGGATTCCAGCTGAAGTGAGGGTAAGAAAAGCTGTTTTTTGGTTATATAATCACTGACATTCGTTTCTTTTTTGTGAGTGGTATAAACCAAGGCTTTGCTCAGTTACACTCTAAGGTAGAAAAACAAACGAGAGATTGCTCAAAATGAATTTTATTCCTTTGTCGCCCTCTTTGCAAACTGCTTCTGGGTCTAAGCTGTTGTTACTATGACAACGCATATGCTACGTTTTGTACTTGACTCAGGATTAGGAGTAACCGGATTTCAAGCAACTTGTTCCAGATAATCACTTTAATTTTGGAATTTTGTTATTTCCCAAGTGGATGTACTCTGCAGAGGCTGCCTTGAACTGATCAAGTTTCCCCTTTTTCCAACCCGTTTTAGATGATTCATTTGACAGAAGAAGCACTATCTCAGACAAGAAACGCCGACGGCCTGGCGGTAGGTTACTTCAGTCTTCAGTCATATTAACTTGACATAGCCTGACCTAAGTATCAGGCTATCGTTAGGGGTTACGGGAGAGGAGATTTTAGGGGAAGAAGGGGAGAGGCGCTTTTTCCCTTTGTCGTTTCTCCCTTCTCTTCCCCCCTCCTCCCCCCTAAAAACTAAAGCTATCATCATCTAAGCTAGACTAAACGTTGAGTGTCTCGGGTTTCTGAATGATTATTTTAAAAGGGCTTTTACCATACCTTTCATTTGTTTTAAACGACCAACTGAATGGTAGGTTGATCCGTCACTTCTTGGACCCTTTTTTTTTACGTCTTAACAAAAATTCTCGGTGTGCGTAAACTCCGTTCTGACGGACGGGTAAATAACAAGTGCCATTTCAGATTCTTGCCGGTAAACTACCCTGTCAGATTATCCTCTGGTCCTTGCGCTGTTAATAATAGGGAGCTTAAGCAGCAACGTTTTTGAGCGACGCACGTCAACCGGAAGTGGCCTTTTTTCATTTTTTGACGGTGGTTTCGCGCAAATTTTCGACGACAGGCGATGGCACAAATTTTATATCATCAAGGCATGAACGGCAAAAACGACCAGCGATGGCATAAAAAGGTTTTGATAAACAAAACAACAACTTTGCACGTACATCGTGCTTTTTTGCACATTTCTTTTTGCCGTCACTGCACAACTACGACGTGAAAATGCCTGATTTCACGTTCTACGGAGGACGTGAACACAAGACAACGATTTTCTTTTTCTTTTGTGAACTTAGATACAGTCTTTTAGAATTCAACTCCTTAAAAATCGCCAACAAATTGAAGGAGCTGGAAAAAGGGCGATAAATTATGAAACAGTGCGAATTCACTTTTTGGTGACGTTTTCGCTGCCGTCGCCGTCGTCGTTGCTTTAGCTTCTAAATGCACTAAGAGTGTAAGGTTCTTCTACTTTGGAAAGTAAAAATACAACTGAAGAAATTAACATATTTAAATTTTTTATCTCTGTCCTCTGATTTTCGTCCACAGCCCGCTACTAACTGGTACCGAACAGTGAATCAATTGATTAAACTACACTCTTCAGAAGCATGTAAGCTCACAAAATCCTTCGTTTTCTTCTTCGGTTCCAAAATCCGTGTTTTCGTTTGTAGTCGCTGTAGCAACTGAGGGCCAAAGGATGGGAACGGTTACAAGGGTGTTGTCGCGGCGGGGCGGGGTGGGGGTAGTGGGTGTGAACGGGGCCATGTTACCTCTTCTTTGGGTACATGTTGTCTCTCGAGACCGAAATTTCTTTTGATTTTCTCAAAAGACAGTTCTTCCCGTAAAGTAAGTCGTTGATTTATAGTTTGTTTCTAAGAACCTTAACTTTGTGCTTTTACATTATTGACCAAAATAACAGGCGCCGGGTTCAAAGGGAGGATAGCGCTATTCTCCGGATGAATCTCTATCTACTGGATAACGCAATTTGTTTCCCTGATACTTATCCGTTGGATAGTGACTTATCCGGGGGATGGCGCTATCCATCTGGCTTCAGTTGTTCAAAACGGTGAACAGTGAATAGCACTGTCCGCAGGATAAATCTATATTCAGTGGTAAACACAATTGGTTCAGTATCCTTTGCAGGGTGATTTATCCTGTGGATAGCGCTATCCGACGTTTGAACAAGCGGGGCCTGTTGAGCAACCGACGACAGTTGAAGAGCGTATGTGCCCTATAAGCGTAATAGACCTTTCCCGCATTCCTGTAAACAAAGGCATCAAGTCGAGCCTCGGGTGGACAATATACAGTGATTTGTATGAAATTGTCCACCCGACCCTCGACCTCATTTCTTTGTGTTTGCTCACTGGAGCGGAATGCGGGAAAGGTCTGTTGTGTACATAATGATGTAACACTCTGATAACCTGAACGTGTTTCATCAATTTTCGCCAGTTTGAATGACCAGCGTTTATTGATTTTTCAAGGCAATTGACATTTTGTTTGTATCTATTTCTTTTTTTTTTTTTTAATTTTTTACACCGGATGAAGAATGGCCATATTTGTGAGAAAAGTGACCAAGGGACTAATGATTAAGTAATTAGAAGTTTTGTTGTTCCTTTCATTCTAGTTGTAGTGCTCACCGGCCTACCACATCCTCCCAACGAAGAAAACATGGCTCATCAATACATTCAAAACATCTCAGTCCTCTCTGGTTAGTCATCGTCTCGTTCTTTTTGGTTTTGTTGTCCCAATTAAAACTCATGCGTTTCTTATTTCTTTCCATGGTCTTCTTAACTTTCAATACATTCAAACCTCTGAAAACGGTCACCTCCACCGACGTTCTGAAAGGCCACGAAAAGTCCCGACGGGTGTGCAGCCTGTCAACAAAACCGCCTCATATTGCTCTCCTCCACTGGGACAGAACGAATTGTTTGTCCATCTAAGCAGACTTCCCTTTGGCTCGCCGCGTGTTTCCTCGGTCTTTGCTTGAAAAATCTCTCTAGAAAATTACATGCTTCTATGAAATGCTGTTATTAAAAAAATTTCGTTGGAACGCTCATTGAGATAGAGTTTATCAGTGTCGTTTAACAAATTAACCAGTGTTTACACCGTAATTTTTAGGGAGTTATTATAACTCCAAAAATGGAGTAAACATTTTAGGCACAGGATAACGCCTTTTGGGGGGTTATTTTTACTCCTAATTTAACTCCGAATTTGGGGTCATTTTTACCCCTGAAAAAGAGTTCTTTTTACTCCCAGTGTGGAGTTAAATTCACTCCGAAATGGGGTTACTTTTACCCCTTACATGGGTTGTTCTTACTCTTTTTGGAGTTGATTTAACTCTGAAAGTGAAGTAAAAATTTTAGGTACAGGATAACTCCTTTTTGGGGGTTATTTTAACTCCTCAATATCTGGGGTCACTTTTACTCCTGAAAAAGAGTTCTTTAAACTCTTTTTGGAGTTAAAATAACTCCCCAAAAAATAACTCCACTGTAAGGAGTCAAATTAGCCCCACTAGAGGAGTTATTATAACTCCCTGAAAATTACTGTGTAAACATAGTTTTTTTATGATTATTGGTAAGCCACTGACACTTGTATACAGTTAAAAAAAGACACTTCTAAACAGAGATGGAGGCCCACTCATTATCAGCCTGTTCCAGGCTCCAAGATAGTAGGGAACGTGGATCGAAAAAAAATATCGCGAAAACCGTCATGACTATTCGCTCGCTCGCTTTTTCGCTGCTCGCCCGCTTTTGTCTCTAGTCTTCACTGACCGAGAACCTGGTACCGGCTAACTCTTTGTCCAAACCGTGGTCTATTTCAGGCGTCGTTTAAATAGCCGGCCTGTTGCCTCTCCTACGTAAATTAAATAAAACCTGACAGCAGCAAAGTTTCGTCTGTAGTTTATATGATTGACAATGTTATGATTTTTTTTCCGCAGACAACCTCCCTCCTGTAATGATGGTATATGGGACGTCTTCAGTGGTTTCAACGTCACTTTAAAATTTAAAAAAAAACTATAAGATAAAGCTTATTTTATTTATTTAGTTATTTCTCTCACTTCCCACTGGTCATAAGAATGCCGATGTGATTGAAGAAGTCCAAATGCAAGTTTTTTAGGAGGAACTAACTCTAAGCAAGATAGACGCCTTGTTTTCAACTTCCTACCAATAAGAAATATACGAGGATTTCCGAAAAAGGGGGAAAGTAATGATTCTTTTAACACCGTAGGCGCATTTAACTGACTCTAGTGATCGCTTGTTTCAGACTAATTTGCACTTTCGTCTCGTAACGCTTCTCCATTTGAGGAGAGGAACGTCTATTGAAGACCGAAACAACAAATAACCCTGGTCAGCATACAAGACTAAGAGGAACGTTCCTCTAAGCCGTTCTGTGTATTTTTTTTTTCTTGTATGAGGGGAAAAGAAAAGTTTACTTCATACTTTTACTCTGAATTCAGCAAACTCCCCCAGCCAGCTCGAATACTCTACGAAACTGAAAATTAAAGAAAGAAAAAGAAACATTTTAACTTAACAAGTTTATTTTTGACGTTTCGTCTTTATAGGGAACTAAATACAGAAGATTTGACCTATATATTTCCTAGAGAGAATGAACTGGACACTAGGCTAAAATAATTCTTATAATTCTTAATTCTTTTATCGCAAGAAAATGATTTACTAAATGTGTACAAATATAATATTCAATAAGAGATAGTTAGTTTTTCTTCAACCTGTCGTTTGTCTCCAAAGTTCTGTAAGCTTCTTGTCAGCCTCTAGAGGGCGTGTAAATGGATACAAATAATTCACGAATGGAGTTATTACAAGACATGTAGTATCCCTTTAGTGTGCCAACCTTTGCCTGCTTTTCGCCATTTTGGTGAAAAAAAAGAACTACTGTGCTCAAATTGATTCGTCGGAGCGTCCTTTATTTGAAGACGATGGCAGCTTTACCGGTTGTCTTTGCAAAGATATTTGTTATTTACATTGCGAACCTACGCGCTAATAGAGAGATTTGGAACCAGTCCACGCCAAAAGGCAAACGTCAATTTTTAACGCGTCATCAAATTTTCCTTTTCTTGTTGTTTACTGTTCGCGATAGGCTGCGTGGCAGGCATTCGAAAGGGATGGAGAAGGGAATTTGGGCGCGAGACGCTCCAGAAATCCCCATTCCCTTCCCTTTCGAATGCCTACCACGCAGGCTATGTTCGCTATATCGACACGAACATAAGGTCCGTAAGGAGTTCCACGTCGGGTCCATGAATTATTGTAAAATGTATTGTAAAGAGGGCACGTCTGTTGTCCTCTCATCCACGACTCTTCATTCATTCATTCATTTCGTGGTTTGAGAAATTGTCAAACTACATCTGACGTTCCCTTTTTTTCGTGAACATGATTCCAAATCTCTCTAATCCTCGCGTACTCGACCGACGACATAGATTTCACTTAACTCGGGCCTATTTCCGGAACAGCGTGATGACCGATCCTACTTACTGCTTCGTGGAGACTGAAAAACACTGACTGTCAGTAGGTATGCGGCTGACTCGTCCCCAGTCTATTTGGATCGCCCGTGAAGGACGGAACGCGAGGGGTGATGGGAAGGAGGAAAACGAAAGGGAGAGACATTGCACATGAGGGCAAGGTACCTTCCCGGTCAAATAGGCCCGATGAAACGGCCTATGTTCCAAGTTCAAAATGTCACCACCGTCTGTGTTAATCCATCCGCCATCTTGTAAACAGGATCTGCCTCCTTCCCATCGCCCCTTGCGCTCCCCTTGACCTGAGAGACGTCTGTCGACCGAGAGGCGTCTGGGGAGGAGTCAGCGTATGCGGAAACACGATTTCCGAGCGCTATCCTCTTTTGGTGAGTAACAAGGTTTGTTTTGAGGAGTGGTGTGGAATAGCTGCGGTACATGAGAATGCCGAAAACAGGGGTCGGTGTCATGTTCGTGTCGGTTTGCACTGAGGCCTGTTTCTCGGAAGTCCCGGTAACCTTTCGGGCCCGGAAAGCTGTTTTATGTTCGCTGTGTTTGCATTCAAGATCAATCAATAATGTTGAAAATGATACAATGGAACTATCAGTTAACGAAGCAGAACTGGCCGGCTTGTGAGCTAGGAACTTTGCAACCATTCAGCAGGTTCGATTTGCCTTCGGGTCCAAAAAGTTACCGGGCCTTTCGAGAAATGGGCCCCTGGAGTCTTTTTACAGGAAAGCTATCGCGTTCTTTCACTGGCTACCACTAGGCTGCGCAAAAAAGACTGCGTAGAAATTCCATTCCAAAACAGTCCCATAGTGGAATTCGACACTATCGACCTAGTCTCTCGGGCAACCATAAGAGGCTAATGAATTCTAAGTACGAAAAAAACACGTACAGCTTTTTATTTGGAGGTCGCGCAAATGGAGTTTTCGAGATCGCTTGTTTTGATTCAAATTTGCAATAGGCACGCAATACGTGCGGACATAACCAAGCCAAGCGACGCGAATGTCTGTCACGCGAACAACTCGTACAAGGCAAAAAAAAACATGCCAAAAAGAAGGCTCTGCCAGCAAGGTACTTGATCCCACTTTTACGATCTCAAAAACCTTGGGAACGAAGAAATTAAAAGCGATCCATGGACAATTTTATCGGAACTAACTGATGTTAGCCTATTAATCTCAACACTGAATGATGCGTAATATCATTGCAGATGTTTAGAATGGAGCTGATTTCTTAAAATCTTATTGAGCAAAATGATCTCGGCAAGTTGCACCGTTACAGGGGCAAAGTCCAAAATCTTCACGTGCGAACTAAGGGACAGTTATTTTAAAAATCCTTTGGGTTAATCAGATTAAGTCGTGTTCTCTCGTACACGAACCACGAAAGCGGCAAATTCCAAAGCTTTCACGCGCAAACTGCGTGACAATATAACTCACAGTAAGGGCCAATTTTCAGATATTGGAAATTATGCGCATGAGCAGTTGGTTCCTTGCTGCCCTGTTTCTCGCTTGGTTCATTCGCCGGACTGCCCGGCAAGCGTGATTAGTTGGAAAATTTCCAGCCGGGATCCCAGTCTAACCTGGCTGGATCGGTTATCATGTCATTGCAAAGTTGGTTTTTGTTGCGTTTAAATGAGGTGCTGAGATCTGTACAAAGCGAGCCAGCTCGGCTCATGCATTCAGGCCCTTGGTTTTATAGCCAGATCGTACGCCTTCCCCTTGACCTCACCGATTTTTTTAAGTCCCCCGGAACCAGCTCCCCTAAACATCTTTATACCCCCTTCTCCATATTAAATGAACTTTCCAATTCCCTTATCTCCTAAACATCTTTATACCCCCTTCTCCATATTAAATGAACTTTCCAATTCCCTTATCTCCTAAACATCTTTATACCCCCTTATCCATATTAAATGAACTTTCCAATTCCCTTATCTCCTAAACATCTTTATACCCCCTTCTCCATATTAAATGAACTTTCCAATTATCCCTTATCTCCTAAACATCTTTATACCCCATTCCCCATATTAAATGAACTTTCCAATTCCCTTATCTCCTAAACATCTTTATACTCCCTTCACCATATTAAATGAACTTTCCAATTCCCTTCTCCCCTAAACATCTTTATAGTCTCCATATTAAACGAACTTTTCAATTCCCTTATCCACGTTCTCTCCATACTAATAGTATCAAAAATAACAGTAAAAAAAATCCTGAACAGAAAGCCTAACAACATTTAAAATAATTACAAGTATGTTTTCGACTATTAATAAGATCTTTCACAACCACAACATCATTTCAACAGTATAGTACGTTGGTGAGAACAGATGTCTGAACTTTAGGGGTTTGTTTTGTCACGTGAAACTACACTTGAAAATTTATACCCCATCCCTCCACCCACCCCCCTACCACCACCACCACCACCATACATACATACATACATACATACATACATACATACATACATACATACATACATACATACATACATACATACATTCATAGACTCCCGATAACTCGAACCCTCGCTAACTCGAACCTCGCGGTAACTCGAACCAAAATCGATTTCCCCTGGATTTCCGTCATACATTCATTGTAATTTTACCCTCGGTAACTCGAACCCTCGATAACTCGAACTCCCGCCAACTCGAACCAATTTTCGTTTCCCCTCAGGTCATTTTCAATATAATTTTACCCTCGATAACTCGAACCATGTTTTGAGCTCCTAAAAAGTCGGGAAAAAAGCCGTCTACTGGCGTCCGAAACATTGAATGTGGGATTTCCTACCGACGTGTTGTAGAAGTATAGATTACTGGTGGAGGCTGATGTTGATTGTCACAGGCTAACGTGAAGCAGCTCTACTTCTCAAAACAGTAAAACGCATGCTCTATTTAGGCTATGTTTTGTTGCGTTACGTTCTGATTTATGATCTAAAAGTATCTTTTAATTTTCTCTTGACATTTCTACAATTAAATGTGGCTAAAATGTTCACTGTGCAGTAAAAACTGTTTTTTACCTTACTCCCGGCTATTTTCTTCGAACTTCCGATAACGCGAACTCCCGATAACTCGAACTTTTTTCAATTTCCCTTGAAGGTTCGAGTTATCGGGAGTCGACTGTACATGTTTTTTATTTGGAGTCTTGAAATTACAAACACCACCAAATCAAGGACACGTGATTTTCGTAATTGGTGATTCGTGATTTTCTGCGCGCGTTCATCCTTGATTTGGGGGGGGGGGGGTGTTAGCCTCCCACGCAGGGTTTGCTGTTCCATTTTATTCTGTCCAAGATTGTAGTCAAGATTATTTTTGGGTGGGCTGTTAAAACTATGTGCACGTCAATAAGCATTGTCCCATAACAAAAACAGGACGATAAATATAGGTTGCTTTGACTTTAGACTCTACGGGCAGTGGCCATCTCAAACACTTAACTCCTCATTAATGACGATGACCTTTGCGTGGGCAGCGAGGGGAAAAGAATGTTGGGGGTCAATGCGCATATTTGACTAAAATAATAACATGCGAAACACTACAAACGTCACAACACGGTAAAGTACCTTAGATTGTTTTCACTTTCGACTCGAACTGGCGTGTCCGCGTCCCTCTTTTCTCTTGGCCCTCAACTGAAATCTTACTGATTTCTTTCGGAAAAAATCAACAGTCTTCGTTGAGAAGACCCCCAAGTGAGTGTACAATTAGTAGACAAGTAATCTACAGAATCTAGCAAAGGCCACTTCAGAATTCTGTATGTGTATTGCTTAACACTATATTTGTATCACGAACGGAAGATCGGGGGGGGGGGTATCTGAACCTTCTAAGGCTAAACCGAATGGCCACAAACATTTATTTTAATGTTAATCAAGGAATAATATCTTGTTCTGCGCCCAACGTACTACAGAGATAAACGAACTGTTTTGCGAGACAATGATGTTTAATTAAAACTAATAGACCTAATACAGTAAGGCCTTAAAATGCATTAGGCTAAAAATGTTTTATTCTATGAGCATGGTGTTACTCATAAAGGGGGCCCTTTCTTAAATTTACTGCGGATATTTTGGGAAAAAACACACAAGGAATACGGTAAGGGATATGTCTACGTTTTCGCGGAAAGCAAGTACATGATGTCACCCCAACACAAAATGGTTACACACGTTTCCGCTACTTTTCGACGAATGACCCCCCTAAAAGACAAATTTTAAAGTTTTCGCCGCACGTAGGCTCAATAAGAACACACTTCCATCCCAAATCGTTTTGTGCGAATTTCTACTAATACACTAGCGTCTGATGTTATTTAAACCAGATTGTGCTTAATGAATACCCCCCCCCCCGGTTCCGCGCCAGAGGATTAAGCTGTGGAAGTCATTTTAGAATTTTGTGCGGTTTAGTTTCCTAGCAAGTTGATATTGGTTTTCTTGTAAAACATCTTTTCCCTACACTCAATATTGTTCAGTAAATTGGGTTAAGAATCAATTAATAGTTATATCTATTTTTGCTACAAGACATTGGTATGCACGAAGACGAACGGCGGCGAGTCAATGCGCATTCCGCACTGGAGCACTTAGACACTAAGAAGTGTCAATACGCCATGCATATCATATAATGTTTTCTTCTTTTGAATTAACTTGCAGATCCGTCAAAGAAACCCGGAATCCACCCATTATAAGGGTTTTGAGGTAAATACTGTGCTTGTGTGTCACCCTTTAAGTTCTTCAGCGTCAAGCGAAACGGATCAGAGGCCTGGTGTGTCTCATTTGCATGCAAGCCAAGTTCATATCAGCAATAGGTGCGCAGGTTGAAGATATTGTAATGTGGAAATTTTTAGATTTTAAGTCAACAAGATCCCCATAGTAGGTTCATTCGGCGGCTGTGGAATCGAATAGAGACCGCTTTTTGAAGTGAGAAGCGATTGGCATTATTTTTAACTGGGACATCCACAAGTCACCCATTTCCCTAGTCTGTGTACAGACCCTCCCCCTCCCCTCAGATTTTTCCTGAGGGGAGGGGTGAGGGGTCTGTACACAGGCTACCCATTCCCCCATGCCTCTGCCACCAGTTATATATAGCATATGACAGTACTAGCGTGACTAATCTGATCTAACCGGCAATTTCAAAACGTATCGTCATTCTACGCTTACAAAATGTGACAGGGTCAGTTTTGGTAGCTTAAATTCCTTTTAACAGTAATTTCTGTTTTTTAAATCTCGCAAAGCAAATTAAGTTTCAGTTTTTCTGTCCGATATTGCATTTAAAGACCTAACTATCCACGTAAAGATGTTACTCTCTAACGGGACGATATACAAATAGTGTATTCAGCTGTGTATTCCTTCATGTGTTCACTTTCGATCCACACGTAGGGAGAGAATCGCAACTGGTTTAAAAGCTTTTCCCTTGGGGATCGTGGAATCGCATTGTTTCTGCAGCTCCCGCGGCAAGCTAATAGTGAGTTTAAGCAACAAAGACGGCGACGGCTACGAGAACAGCAAAAACGCAATAGGTTAGATTAGCAAAACAACACCTTTTACGTGCATCACCCTTTTTTGTACTTTTCTTAGCCGTCATTGCATGACTACGGCGTGAAAGTGCCTAATTTCGCGTTTTGTCGAGGACGGGAACACAAGACCACAAATTTCTTTCTCTTTTCATGAACTTTCAGAATTCAACTCCGAAACAAATTGCCCACATATAACAAATTCAACGAGACGGAATAAGCGCGATACGTTGAGGCAGCGCGAATTCACTTCATTAATTGCTGTTCCCGTAGCCGTCGCCGTCCGTTGTTGCTTAAACTCCCTAATATCGACTTTCGAATACTGTATTTAGATAATCATTCGGCGTAGATATAGGCTTAATTACTCCACGCAATAATTTTGTGTCCGTTCCAAATCAACTTCCAAATCTGTTCGCCAGATGACCCGAAATGACCCGTCCCCTTCCCGCAAAAATCGGCCCCATTGAAGAGGAATGGGACACGCAAGGCCTTCTGGGAGTTCTGTCCGCAGTTTTGTCTTTTTTCTGTACAGATGAGGCGGTCTCTATTTTATAATTGGGCTTTGCCATCACGGGCCGCCCAATAAATACGTTTTCAGTTGCTAGCACTTGACAATTACCCTACTCCCACCAGGAAAGTGCCTCAGTGGGCTTATTTTTATGAGATTTTAAAAATCCTTTCCGTCTTCGCTTAAATAAGCTTTAGTGACCAGCTGCTAGAGATCAGATCCTCCTTTTCGGACCAGCTTTTTTGCCAATTGACATATCATGGAAATGGCTAAAAATGAGATTGCGACACGTCTAAGATTTAGTTAAGAGTTCTGCATTTTTGTTTTTGGTGCACGATGCGAAACGATTTCAACCCTTCTTTCTTGCTTTATTTTTTTCCTTTGCCACTCTTTCCATCCTCCACAGACGAACAGAGCCTGTTTAAAGAAGTCCGTAAAAGAAGATTTAACTCAGTTCTTCAAATAAAATCAACTCTTGAACCGTGCTCAAGCTTGTATTTTGTATGTATTTTGCCGCACAAAAAAAAAGATTTAATGCAATTACAAAAAAGACAAGAAAGTAATGGCGAGGAGGCTTATGTTAACTAAGCCTCCTCAATTAGAATTTTTCAAAGATGAAATAAAAATTACGGCGACGGATACAATTATTATCAAAGGAAATTAAAGTAACAATATATTAAGAAAGTTTACAGGTGATGAATATTAAACAGTTTTCAAACCACGCTAGGCCCATATGACGCAAAAAGCTGCAACCTAGGAACTACTTTTACATTTTTTATTCGTTTGTGCTCAAAATTTGCAGGATGGTAGAACTCTGTATTCCAAAAAATCCTATGTTTTTTGTTTTTCGATTTTAACGGTTTTTGACTGGGAAATAACGCCACAAGACTGACAGCAAAATTTAAATTTCATGGCAAAACAAATAAATAATTTTGAAAGAGGTTGGCGTGATAGAACCAAATGCGAAAAAAAAAATTTGGAAAAGCTCAATTGCTTTAGGAGATATAGCATCTTGAAATGTACTTGTTTCTAAAAATAGTAACAAAATGGCGGGAAATTCAAAAATCAAACCTTAATAACTCTTTAACCAATTGCGTTTTTGAAAAAAGTTTTTCACATTCTATTCTATTGTGCGTCCTATGGGCCCACCGTGAACACGAATTTCGACATAATTTTAATCATGTTGCCGCAATTCACATCAGTACCTAATTTATAGTCGACTCCCTTGTTATAGGCCACTTAAAAGGTCATTGATTCTATTCTTAAAATGCAAAAACGGGGGCAAGGTTGAAAATAAAGCATTTTACCTCAGCTTTTTTCGCCTTTAACATTTTCAGAAAAAAGCTTGTTAGCACAGTTTGAGAAGTGTTTCAAAAGACTCAACCAAGGAAAGCCTGCTATGATTAGTGAATGAGGCTTTTCAACTGATTGACATCGATCGAGTTAACGACAATTTAGAACAACTGAAGTTATTTCGTTTAAATCATATTAAGAGATCCTGTCTTTCTTTTCCCTACAACGCTCATTAAGTTGTTCCCTGTTCCTTAATTTATTTTCCCTAAGGTTCCAAGCCTCAGCAGTGCGTCAAACATTGCGTCAAACATGGCCCTTTCAAAAGAATACACCAAAGAACAACTGAACTACTTCAGAATTTGTTATGTAACCACTGATATCCTAGCTGAAGGCCTTCGAGAGGTTTTTAAACGTGAATGGGACAATCAATACAAATCAACACCTTTGGGAGAATGGAAAGATGTGGCCCAAAATGGAACGGACTTTTACAACAGCGAGTCCCCAAGAAACCAAAGAAGAAATACTCATCTTTTGGCCACCATGAGAAATGGAAACAGAGTGGGATGGGATTGCACAATGCTGTTTTACGCCATCCTTTACTCTGATTGTGTCGGCCCCTACCTTTCATCAACAGTCAGAAAAACTGTGGATGATCTTAGAAAGTTTAGAAACGAGGAATTCGCCCACATACCACAGGGAAGTCTCCCTGAGATGGATTTTCAGAATGCCATTGGCAAAGTTCACGTTGCGTTTCATGCGCTTGGTCTCTCTACTGTAAAAATTGATGAGATAAAAAATCAGAAAACTTTCCCAACCAACGAATTACATAAAATTCTGAAAGAGGTTGACGATGTTAAGCAAGAACTTCAAGAAAAAGAGAACCAGCGCCAGGTTCTTGAAGACCAGCTTCAGAGAGAAGCGCCTTCATTCTGTATTCTCCCTCCTAAACCTACACACGAAATTGAAAGCCGTGAAAGTGAAGTAGCACAAATAGCCTGTCAACTGAGAGAACTAAAGAAGGCCAATGAGAACCGATTGAGTTATTTGTACATCTCAGGGAATCCCGGAAGTGGCAAATCACAACTAGCTGGCCTCGTAGCTCAAAAATTCTTTGATGAAGTGAAAGAAATACCAGGCACTTCCTTCTTTGTGATGACCATAAACGCTGCCAGTCAAGATTCACTTTTGGAGTCATATGCCAATTTTGCTCGTCAGTTAAAGTGCCCAGAATATTCAGTGATGCAAACCTTGAGCTCTAAGGATTGGAACATTGGGGACAAGATTGCCAATCTCAAGACGCTTATTGCTGCAAAAATTGGGTGTTACACGTCGTGGCTATTGGTCGTGGACAATGTGACTACACAGACTTTTGTACATGATCACCTACCACAGTCTGGAACCGAGACGTGGGCGAGAGGTCAGTTGTTAATTACAATCCAAGATACAAAGTCCACCCCATTAAAAAGCTCTTTCATCAATCACATTTCAGTAAGCCAAGGAATGAATCCTAACGATGCCACGTCCTTATTGGCCAAGCTTTCTGGGGTCTTTGATATCGAGCTAGGGGAAATCGTTGCCCAAAAACTGGACTATCAGCCACTTGCTTTAGCAGGCGCGGCCGTGTTTGTAAAAGACATTCGACAGGAAAAAGCATCGAAGCACTTTGGCTGGAACGAATACCTAAAGATTTTAGAAAAAGGCAAACGGGAAACGACCGAGAATACCCTTGCTGATACCAACCCAATTTATCCAAACACCATGACTACAGCAATAACGTTAGCTGTCGAAACACAAGTCAAATCCGACAAGGTTTTTGAATATCTATTCAGATTTCTTTCCCTGTGCGCACCAGAACCATTAAATGCTGACATAGCGGTCAGTTACCTTATAAACGTTCATGAACTGGACAAAGAGGACAAGGAACACATTCGCAGGAGATTCAGAAAATGTTCACTTCTTCTTTTAGAGGAAGAGGAAGATGGTTGCTACTACATTCGTGTACATCAGGTTGTGCACTACGCAATGAAATGGGTGATGAGTGACTATGGAGAGAATCAAACGTTCAAGGTTGTAAGTGAAGCTGTTAAGTCATTTAACAAATTTATAGTCACAATTCCACCCGAAAATAGAACAATGGACACCATGCACATCATTCCGCAGGTAAGTGCCCTTATTGTACCAATTGATACAATCATTATGGCAGAAAATATGTCTCAAGTTCATGCTCAGGACATTTCTGAAAAATTGTCGAATCTTGGCGAAATATGTAAAATGCACTGTGAATTTAACATGGCAAAGACATACTTCGAAAACTCTCTCAATCTTCGCATCAGGCTATTGGGTGACCAAAACGTCGACGTTGCAGCAGCGTACAATGCCTTAGCCCAAATTTACCACGCCTTAGGCGACCTTGAACAAGCAATGGAGTATCAGCAACGTGCTTTAGCCATCAAACTCAAGATGCTTGGTGCTGAACATGTTTCTGTTGCAACAAGCTACGGTAATCTAGCTTCAATTCACAAGGGCTTAGGTGACCTTGAACAAGCAATGGAGTATCAGCAACGTGCTTTAGCCATCAAACTCAAGAAGCTTGGTGCTGAACATGTTTCTGTTGCAACAAGCTACAGTAATCTAGCTTTAATTCACAAGGGCTTAGGTGACCTTGAACAAGCAATGGAGTATCAGCAACGTGCTTTAACCATCGACCTCAAGAAGCTTGGTGCTGAACATGTTTCTGTTGCAACAAGCTACAGTAATCTAGCTTTAATTCACCAGGATATGGGTGACCTTGAACAAGCAATGGAGTATCAGCAACGTGCTTTAGCCATCAAACTCAAGAAGCTTGGTGCTGAACATGTTTCTGTTGCAACAAGCTACAGTAATCTAGCTTTAATTCACAAGGGCTTAGGTGACCTTGAACAAGCAAAGGAGTATCAGCAACGTGCTTTAACCATCCAACTCAAGAAGCTTGGTGCTGAACATGTTTCTGTTGCAACAAGCTACGGTAATCTAGCTTTAATTCACAAGGGCTTAGGTGACCTTGAACAAGCAATGGAGTATCAGCAACGTGCTTTAACCATCGACCTCAAGAAGCTTGGTGCTGAACATGTTTCTGTTGCAACAAGCTACAGTAATCTAGCTTTAATTCACCTGGATATGGGTGACCTTGAACAAGCAATGGAGTATCAGCAACGTGCTTTAGCCATCAAACTCAAGAAGCTTGGTGCTGAACATGTTTCTGTTGCAACAAGCTACAGTAATCTAGCTTCAATTCACAAGGGCTTAGGTGACCTTGAACAAGCAATGGAGTATCAGCAACGTGCTTTAGCCATCCAACTCAAGAAGCTTGGTGCTGAACATGTTTCTGTTGCAACAAGCTACAGTAATCTAGCTTTAATTCACAAGGGCTTAGGTGACCTTGAACAAGCAATGGAGTATCAGCAACGCGCTTTAGCCATCAAACTCAAGAAGCTTGGTGCTGAACATGTTTCTGTTGCAACAAGCTACAGTAATCTAGCTTTCATTCAAAAGGGCTTAGGTGACCTTGAACAAGCAAAGGAGTATCAGCAACGTGCTTTAGCCATCGACCTCAAGAAGCTTGGTGCTGAACATGTTTCTGTTGCAACAAGCTACAGTAATCTAGCTTTAATTCACCAGGATTTGGGTGACCTTGAACAAGCAAAGGAGTATCAGCAACGTGCTTTAGCCATCAAACTCAAGACGCTTGCTGCTGAACATGTTTCTGTTGCAACAAGCTACTAACAGTAATCTAGCTTTAATTCACAAGGCCTTAGGTGATTTTGAACAAGCAAAGGAGTAAATAGGTTGAGTATTATCGTCCGGGTGAACGTACTCCTGACTAAGACCTTTGTTGACAGTGACTGACGTATCGACAGCCTGTGTGGTAGTCATCTTCAGAGTCAAAGTCAGTCGTATCACGTCACTTGATGGTATTAAACTCCGGTTATTGATCTGGTTGGTCAATGAAGTCGTGATCTTATGGTCGTCTGTCAGTTAAGCCGTGATGTTATTCGCTATTAAAACTTGTAATGTCATGGGTGCGTTTCTATCCATCTATTGTCACAGTTAAACAGTCGTTTATTGTTAGTCAAATTTTCGATTGTCCAGTCAGTTTTGCTTGCATCCGTCAATAAGTCATCTGTACGGTGCCGGTTATTGACTACGATTCAGTGGCATTTGTTTCAAGTTAATAAACCAACTTTCTTAGTAGTCTGTATAATACGTAATACATGTGGCGGAGTCCCAGTCGATTGATGTTTCGTCTTTAAATGGTGTTTCGGAATGTGATTGTTGACGTCACCATTTCGTGTCGCTCGTTTGCGTTCGGTCAGTCGCGTGCTAAGGTTCACCAATGTAAGTGGCCTGGCAGTCGCAGCATTTGATCTTGTATACTGCTCCCTGTGAGTGTTTCGTCTAACAAAGTCCGTGTTGTAGTTGTTTTCACGAAAAACGTTGTTTAGGCCAGTCTCAGTCTCCTCTTGTAGGCTGTCAGGCGAGTCGCAAACTAGTTGCGCTCGTCTCGTCAAAGCGCGTATAGTTGTAGCCTTGTGGGAGGTCGGGTTGTATGATGACTGGTCTAGTAATCTGTAGGTATGTGTTGGTTTTCTGTAAATTGTCTTTCGTGGTCTGCTGTTGTCGCCAGTGACCAAGCAGTCTAGACTGGTATTTTACCATTTTCCTCGATCTCCTCGCTAAACTGTATATCCGCGTTCTGTCTATTAAGGTGTTTTTAGTAAGACAAACTGCAACTTTTGTTAGATGGAACAATCACAGTAACACTCTTTTCAACACTCCGGCAAACGTTAACTCTGGCCCTGTAACGACAGGATACAACTCACACTCGTGATAAAACTCTCTTTGAATCTGAAGATGACTACCACACCGGTTGTCGAAACGTCAGTCACTGTCAACAAGGGTCCTATTCAGGACTAGGTGTACTCTATGAAATGATTCCTGGGTTCAAACCTGTCACATTATTATTGTTATTTGACAGATTGATTAACGCAGAATAGAGTTTGATTCTACAGGTTAATTAGTGGTAATTTGTATCATAAAGTAGTATTCTCCGCTTATGTCCTATCATCGTAACGCTAGCCTTAAACGCAAAATATTGCTAATAAATCGTTTTTGAAAGTAAATATCTAAAATTGATCATGTAGTGCCAAGTTGAAGCCTATACTAGTATTCTATTAAGAACAGCAAGTAATGTTTGTGGATAGAAACTTACTTATTAGTTCACAAGAAATTTTTGTGCTCCCCAAGTTTAGAACGTTTAAATAACCGGTCAGTTAAAGTGGAACCTCGATATAACGAAGGGCCAAGGGACCGGCAAAATTTGTTCGCTATACCGAGGTTTCGTTATATCGAGGTTTTTTTTCATATATTTTACTATTACCGGGGTAAAGAAAATCGTTCGTAACGCAGAGGACTTCGTTGTATAGAGGTTCGTTATATCGAGGTTCCACTGTATATGTGCGAAACCCAGACTATAAAGGCAATAATACAAACTGTAGGCGTAGTGTTGAAATATTGTTGTTGAGAAAAACCTTTTAAACTTTAACGAGCTGTTAAGTAATATTTTGCCCTTTCAGTTTAAAATTTATAATTTTTATTAGTGTTACAAAATGTTTTAATACATGTGTTAAATACGATTGATACAGGGTCCAGAGGAGAACGATGTGTTTGTCGTTAGAACATCAAAACCTGTCGAAAACCTCTGAAAAAATGGGTTATTTTGATTGCGTTACAGTTTCCTTACACATTCTATATACCGCAAACGAAGAGACTGAGGGCTCGCGAGATCGGCTTACAGCCTCGGTAGCCCTTCGGCACACGTTCTGTGCCTCAGCGAGGATATGGCTTGCGGTTATTGATTTTCAAAATGGCGAACAACAAAGTCGATCTGGGTCAGATAAGAAGGGAAGAAATCGTTTACAGTAGATTCATAAAGATCCCATTGGGCTAATTAATCGTCCTAAGCGACAAGGATATACATTTTTCAAGGTGAGACGTTAAATAAGTAATTCATTTATTCACACAAAACTCATCTGGACCCTGTGCGATTGATAGAAAACAAGGTCATGGTTTACTTATCGATGTTTATAAAGAAGCTTTTTACACGCATAATATTTGATAAGAAACCTAGGCCCTTATCTTGTGAGAGTCCATAAGCAAATGTATGACAACCGTCCAGTACAACGGCGTGCAAATATACGCTCCCATAGCGTCTTGTTTAACTTTCCAATAGTAGGGTAATATATGTGGGGGTGTGTTACGGCGACTCGCTCGCTGCACAATGAGATAGATTAGATAGATACGATAAGAACTTTATTTTAGCACGATAAAAAGATCAGCATTGCTGGTGGGGTCATGCGTACAACAATTACCAAAAAAATAAGGAGTACTGAAAGCAAATGTACAATTAAAAATTAAAAACTGTTAAAAATGTTTGTAACCGATATTTCAGTTTTTAGTTGTAGCTAAAATAGGTTGTGTAAATGTACAATTGAAAATTAAAACTGTTAAAGGTATTCGTAACCGATATCTCTATTTTTAGTTGTAGCTAAAATAGGTTCGAAATTCATTTTATCAGTATCCAATTTTGCAAGACAGCGTTTAAATTCTTTCAAGGTTTTGGCCCCTGTCTGCTTGTTCGTTAAAGTGTTCCATGCGATTGCTCCTCTAAAGCGTATGGAGTTTCTGATAAAATTCGTTTCTGGTCTTGGGAGAATGATATTCTCATTTCTTCTGCGGCCTGAATTCCTCTGTAAAAACAAATCATTAAATTCCGTGACGCTGTGATCTTTTAAACACTTGAGGACAAACTCCATTAATCGCACTTTGTACATTGTTTCCAAACTGTCCCATCCAGTTCGCTTTAAGACATCTTCAGCGCTAGTGTTCCATGGCAGCCCATATGCAATCCGTCCAGCCCTTGCATGGAGGTTTTCCAGGTTTTTTAGGTGCGTGTTCTTGCACGATCCCCACACTGTCAGACCGTATGTAACTGATGGCAGTATCACTTTTGTGTAGAAATCTCCTAATTGCTTCTGAGGGAGGAATCTCATGCGTTGGAGTAGACTTAACTTGGATGTGAAGGACTTCGCTACATTTGCAGCATGATCTGACCAGGACAACTTGTACTCCGAGGAGTCTTTCTGAGGTTGTCCACTTTATGATGTTGTTCCCAAGACGAAGAGCTTGGATAGGGCCAGTAAATGTTGATTTCCGCCGCATGATCATTGCTTTACATTTTTCTGGGAGTGGTACCATCGAATTTCTGTAGCACCATTCCTGGAGTTCAGCTAGAACATTGTTTAGTGTGTTTGCCGGTTAGCAAATGTCTCGTCTGAGTACAGATAAGTTTCCGGACAGCGTAGTGATTTTGGGAGGTCGTTTGTGAAGAGCAAGAATAACGTGGGTCCGAGGACTGACCCTAGCGGCACTCCGTGAGTTGTATTGTGTGTATCGGAGTCGCATCCGTTGATTCTGACAAATTGTCTTCGTTCTGTAAGGTAGTTCTTTAATCACAGCCAGATATCTCCTCTGATTCTAAGGTCGTTCAGCTTTTGTAGTAATATATTGTGCGACACTGTGTCAAAAGCTCTAGTGAAATCCACAAACAGTATTCCCACAAAAGCTTTCTTTCTGCTGCTTCTCTCCACCTCTCAGTTAGGTGTGTTAAAAGCTGTTCTGTTGACTTTCCTTTTCTCTAAGCCCATTGTCTGTTGTCAAGTAAATTTTGCGTAACCACGTCATTAGTGATATTACTTGCGACGCAGGATTCCAATTAGCCTCCCCGCAGACGTCCTTTGGGATTCGTTGGTCACGCATTCATTTCTCCATGCGTGACGAACGAACCCCAAAGGACGTCTGCCGGGAGGCTAGATTCCATTCATTTTCTTGGTATACTGAGCATAGGCAGTGGTCTGTAACATGATATGTTCTGTCTTCCTCTCATCCCTCTTTGAACGCTGCACTGACTCTAGCTATTTTCCACTGGTCTGGTGGCTTGCAGGCCTCAACACTCTGTTTAAACACGCTCGTGAGAAATGGGGCATCAGACATACCAACCTACTTTAAAAGACTCGCAGATACGCCATCTGGCCCCGAAGCTTTCTTCACTTCTAACTTACAGATCTTTTCCTCGATTTCCTTCTGACTAATCATGATGCTGGTCATAGTCGGCGTATCCACATTCTCACGGCTATGAGCGTGTAATAGAGAGTTTTAGATCCGAGTTTACCGCGAACCTCTAACCGCAGATTGCGGTTACCCGTTTGCGGTTCGACGTTCAAACATAATTGGATTTAGATTGGCGGTGGATTATATTACGGCCGCCATTTTGAATCAGCGGCCATGAATGGCACTTGTTTTCAAGATCCAATAGGATTTATAAAATTTAGCATTTCGCCCGAATTTGTGCTTCTGTTGATGGATAAAGACTTGCTCCACGAGATTTTTGTATCATTACGTGGGATGAAACAAGAATTATACGCTAAAAGCTTCCAGGTAAATGACATACGTGAAAACCTACCTGCCCACGTTGAAAACGCCCGTCGTAAACCTCAAACGTGACGCGAAAGACTTGTCACGTGACCGCCAGCGGTTAGAGGTTCGCGGTAAACTCGGATCTAAAACTCTTTATTGGCTAAATTTCATCCGCGGGGCCAATCAATTTTTCAGCAACTGTGCAGAAGTAGTCGTTTAACATAGTTGCCTTTTCAGTGTCATCTGTTGTAAGGGTTCCATCGTCCTTCTTTAATTGTTGGGCTTGTCTGTTTACTTTTGATGTTCCTGATGTCTTTTTCAGTAAGCAGCAGCGGATTTTACTTCAACGAATAAATTGGAGTAGTAATCGGCTTTGGCTTTTTTTTGTCATTGTTGATACTTTATTTCTAAGTCTTTTATAGTTATCCCATAGCAGTGGATCATTTAGCTGACGCGGCCTTTTCAGAGTCTTATATCTTTGATTCATGGTTATTCTGATTTCCTTTGTTATCCAAGGCAGGCTGTTACTGGGTACTTTAATTTGTTTAATTGATGCGTGTTCTTTGCATAATTCTGTGAAGAGCAGGTTCCATGCGTAATAAACATCAGTGGGATCATCAAAAACTTCGCAGACTTGAAAAGGCGCACGGGCAATGTCACTTTGAAAGTTCCTTTCGCTGAATTTGTTGAAGTTCCTGATGATATTTATTTTATGCGGATCTCTCGGGATACTGGCTGATAAGGCTGCATAAATCATGTCGTGATCTGAGATACCCAGGGCACATGTGCCCTTTTGTTTGACCAGATCTTTTCTATTCGTGACAATGAGGTCTATCAACGTTTTGGAATGGTTAGTAATTCTTGCTGGTCTGTCTTCCACGTTCTTCATATTAAACTGTTCGAGTATAATTAAACTTTACCAGGAATCTGATTTACTGCATCTTGGTCTTTATTCTTCTTTGACTTCTGCTAACTCTCCTGACTTTTATCTTCTTACTCTTCTAACTTTTTTAACTACTTCAAGAGTAGTAGCGGTTTTTATAGCCAAAGCTGGGCATGTTTGGGTTAACTGACCGTGGGAATAAAATTACGGTGAACTCGGTGTGGGTGAACCCGCATGGTTGCGATGGGCAAGAAGCTACAAACCAATGAAAAACGCTGGTTAACAAACCCAAACAGGTACTGAACCAAGGTCAGTTCTAACATCACAATAAAGACCACCTATGAAAAACTAACATCTGACAATGGCAAGCGAAGGATATTCCTAAAATGGCATTAATCAAATAGGCCATTTGCAGCTAGCCATTCACGTGGTGTAAAACTACCGTGCTGGGGAACAAATGTCGCACTGGGACAAGACAAACAAAGGAAATTGCCATTTAAAATTATGTATGTCTTTTGTTTGTCTTGTCCCAGTGCGACTTTTGCTCTCCTGCATGGCGGTTTTGTACCACGTGAATGGCTAGCTGCAAAGGGTCTATTCGCGAGCTAAGCAAAAATTCAAGTACAAGTAAAAACGAAAGATGAAATCAGGGAAACACCCATGCGGACAAAATCAAGACTAACCTTGACCCACTTATGAAACAAAAACTAAACTTAAAAGATGAGACAAATCCGTCTTAAAAATAACTTTCAAAATACTTCACAACACATACATCATATTTTATCTCAAAACCAACAAGCATAAACATATTGTTCGGTGGGTCTTTCGCTTTAGTTTCTATTTTACCCTCTACCGCTCTCTTGAATTTATTGGCTCCAAAATGACAAAGCAGGCGTCGCGTTGCCAAGGACGATTTCGACGTTTCCTCGAGGCCTTTGCTTACCATTAACTTATGAAGGAGGTACTCACTAGCATTTCTCCTATTCTCTAATCAAGATTGACTTTCTGATATTGAGGCCTGAATTTGTTCATTTGTTCTTTCACTATATCACAAAGGACACTGACAACAAATTTAGATTACCAAGCAATTTTTACTTGAGGGGGCACGAGAAGGAATTTAAGTAAATTTCTAACGCACTCAAAGTTAAAAACAATATTTCTGTTCTCTTCCTGAAAAAATAGTCTACCCGATACGTATATCGTGTAAAACAGACTACAATCATCACTGACAGCTTTCTCCAACCGAAAATAACGTCGGCGCACTCCTAGCGAGCATGAGAAAACAGCCGACATTTCACGACGTCACTACTGGTTTCCCCGCAAAATGACGTCTGAGAAACAAGCGCAGAAATTCCATTCTGATGACCTTTACTACTCAGATCTGGGTAGTGCTTCTGATTGGTCGTGCCGCGTGGGAAATTTGTTTTAACCAATCAAAAGTACTACCCAGATCTTGGTAGTTAACGTCATCAGTATGGAATTTCTGCGCTCATTTCTCAGACGTAATTTCGCGGCGAAACCAGTGGTAGCGTCGCCACTTTCTCAGACTAGCTTCTAGCATATTACAGCCAGCACGGACAGACTTCTTCAAAGGGATGAAAACACCGTATGCTTGAAATGCAAGCAAGTTTATTCATGTTGCGTTCTTGCGACATCCAAATGTTGCAAAATTCCTTTCGGTTTTCTTTCCTGAGTTTCAAACGCACGAATGGCACCCATCTTCTTGTCCTTGTGGGTTTTTACAGCTTCTTTGAACATTTTCCACTCTTTTATTTTCCTTTCCTGGGAATGGCCCGCTTCTTGAGGCTGTGAAAAGTGGAAAAGCCATCGTTATCACAATATATCAAACGAAGTTATTAACTGAACAATACATCGAACATCAGAGGGAGTGTTTCTCTAGATTTCCAAACATGCCTTGATGTAGGTCAAGAAAACGATGCGCGTTAGAATTGATACTGTCGTCGGTTGTTTGTTTTGCTCTTTTTTTCTATTTCCTAACCGTCTTCGACCTTAACGCTCCTTTGAAAGACTGATATAGCTTCTAGCATGATCCACAGTTCACGGGGAAATTTAAAAATGAAAGGGATGCGTATTAAACGTTTAGTCCATTTTGTTTACTTTTACGACCTTTTACCGATTACTCGCTACAGAACCCACCGTTAGCAAGAAAATTATCGTCTAAATGACAACATTAGAGCTTCAGAAAAACAAAATATTTCTTCCGGCGTTAAAGTTAAAATTTATAAACAACAAAGGTAAACTTTGAAAAAAAAGTCAGGCTGAACAATTCTGCCAAGTTAGGCGAATGGTTGTTGGCTGTTTTAAGTAATAGACGATATTACATGGCCAGGGGAGAGAAGAATATGTGTTGAAAACGCTCACTCATGAAACATTTTGCAACACGACAAGAGATCTGGGTTTTCATAGGCCGCTTTGCAGAATTACATGTACAAGATTTTATGGGACAATACCGAAAAAATAACGAGGATTTTATAGGATTACATGTATCAGACACACTTGACAATCTGGACGTTCAGGACTGTGTTCTAGCTGTGCCCAGTAGTCCCTGACAACTTCCTTTTGCTCTAGGGCAACAAGGAAAACTTAGGTTTTTTTAGAAATCCTATGCTGGCCACCCTGGTTTTAACAGGTTCAGAGCACTGGGCTCCCTTTAATTTTTCTCAGACCACAGAGTTGATGAACGTTGTTTTCATCTTCCCTCAAATTGCACACCAATTTGTGGAGAGCAGCAAATTCATGTTACTGTAGACTATGTACTGATGGGGGAAGAGGGGTACAGGGGGTACTGCCATATATGGGCTATATAGGTATGTACCGCTGTGAAGGGTATGGTTTTCAAGCAGTTTACTGTAGGATAGGGTATATGAATCAGAGAGTTTGGGTCTACATGTAGATATCATTTTCCATTTAAACTGATCAACTGGCTGAAGATTTTAGTCTACCTTAGGGAAACCGGGAATTGCCACTCAAGAATACAAAAAAATCAAATCGGTTTTGTTTTGCCTGGACTGTGCTAATGACCTCATTAATTTCTGGAAAACAGCAACTCTAGGATATGGGGGGGGCGGGGGGTGGGGGGAGGGATTTGGGGAGTTTAGTCTAGTACAGGGTAGCAAAATTCACTTGAACTAGCTCTGGTATAGGATAAGGGTTCCAGGGTTCCAGGGTCCCAGCAGCACATCCCCACCCAAAAAGTCCTAAAGTACCTCCCCCTGGGTATACAGTGTCTCTTACCTGTGTTAGAAAAGGAACTGCTGTTAGATTGTCTATGTATGAAAGTCTTCTCTCCAGTCGAGCTCTCTTTCTCCTCATAGTAGCAGGATTAATTTGCCTAACAAGCCTGTTTCTCCTGTTATTAAAATACACAAAATTATGAATTATACCACAGTTAGTACTCTTTCTTGTCACTGACACCTTTTGAAATTGATTTCAATGCTGGGTAATCATCTTAAATTTTCAAAAGTTCTCACTCTAAAACGTTGGCAAAAAACACCAAGTTCATGCCAGCCATTTTGTTTCTGTTGTCAAGATCACACATTCTCCACTCACAAGGGAGGGAATATTAGTCACAATTATCCCAAGATAGTGAACCAGTCAGATTGCTTAAACCACCAAGATCACTTATGGTTTATACTTAAATAGAAGAAAAGAATTAATGCATCCTATGTTTGCAATATGAAGTGTTTGAATATACAGTCAACTCTCTTGTAAGCGACTACCCTTGGTGCACGACAAAGTGGTCGCTTATGGGAGGTGGTTGTCCACGGGAAAAATCAAGAAAATACATGTAAGGTCAAACTGAACTGGTTAACATAATTACATTAAGTTATTACCTTACAAGCTAAAAGTTAGGCAAATAATCTTATACATCAAATAGCACTTGGGAATGTTGAAACTCTGTACATAAAATTTTGCACTAATGTCACAATCCACTGTTTTACTCACAGATTGTGTAACAGCCATTTGCTACAATCTGTCAGCAACCTTGGTCAGTACTATTTGCGGGCAGAAATGGACTTTATGTAAATGCAAATTGTTAATAGTAATAATAATAAAGTGTGTACTATCAAAACAGGAACTTTTGTTCCATTCAAGGGATGTTTTTTTTTTACTATCATAATCATACATACATACATAGATTTTTTATTGTGTTTTGACGTAAAAGCTCATGGGTAGCTAAGTTAATCTAGGTGGGTCATGTTTATAGGAAATAAATACAACTAAGTACAACTAAAAGTAACAAGAGAACTAAAGAAACACTTTCACTTTGTCTCCCACGAGTCAACAAAGAAAAAATGAAATGTTCTTAACTAGCCTAACAACAAATACACATATGCGAGAATGTGGAGATCATACATGATCATGCCAGGTAGTCGCTTACGGTAAACAGAAAACAAAAGAATATGTCAAATTTCTGTTTGAAAAAAGTGGTAGCAGTCATTAACAAATTACCAGAGTTTTTGAAACAGTATTTGACTGAGAAACAAAACAGTCATTTCAAAGAGGTCACTTACACGGGACCATTGCTTACCAGAAGTGGTCACTATAAGAGAGTTGACTACATACATATACATAATTTGTAGTAATGGCTAGTAATGGCTGGCAGTAAACTGATTCCTTTAAGTTATTAACCTTCAGTCACCATGCCTGGCCAGCGGTTTTGGGTATTTGAGTATTTGCATCTTTTTTATTCAGGTATACGGTATTTTGGTGTCACAATACAGGTATAGGTCAGTACCTTGTTTTCCTAAACTTTTGGTATTTGGTACTTAGACACAAGTTTTCGTACATTTTTTCATATATGAATTTACTTGACACAAAGATCAAACATCTTTACCAGAAGTTTGCCAGGGGCTGGAAAAGGAGGGAATAGAAAAAGCTCATGATCAACAGCAGCACAACAAAAGTTATACACTGTTTCTGGGTTTGTTATCTCTCAGTAACCTGACGAATCGTTTTTAGGTATATGGTATTATGTTTAAGGCAATTTTAGGTGCTGGTATTCAGTATCATAGCCTGCAAACACAGACATATTTCCGGTCATCACTTCTCTCCACCTGAAAAGTAACGTCTGTGTACCAGAGCAGCTAAATGATTTCTGAGACGTAAACCTTTTGCTTTGTTGTTGACCAATCAGAATATAGGATAAAAGTAAACCTCCAGTGACTCCTTACAACCTCATGAGCATGCGTGTCAAGGTTTTTGACAAGATTTTTCAAATAACCTTTGGATCAGGATTTTCCAGACTATAAGCAAGATTCCCGGAGATGTTCATTTATCGTTTTGAACATGATCAAAACAGTAAGGTGTGATACATCATTGAATACATAGGCAAACAAAAATATCCCTCTAATCTCTTCTTCAATATGAATCAGCTTGGTGCTTATTTCATCAATCGGTTCCACAATCCTGGTAAATTAACTTTTGTACACTCTCCATCCAGTTGTTTGAATTGTAAACATATCCACCATGAATGAATCATGCAAGAACTCTCACAACTTAGTTCTTGGTGTTAAAGAGCTACACTGTGATTGCTGATAATGTCCTACAGGGGCGGATCCAGGATTTTTTTTAGGAGGGGGTGCACTCGTCTCTTGCTGTACTTTAACACCAATAAACCACATAGTTTTTTTTTTGCAGAATACCAGTTGTATTAGAAAACTGCAGGTCATGTCAAAGGGGGGGTGCACACCCCCTGCACCCTCCCCCTAGATCCGCCCCTGTCCTAAGTCACAGAAATCATTTGGCGGCTCTGGTTCTCAGATGTTACTTTTCTGGTGGAGAGAAGAAACATCCCAAAATGCATTTGTGTCGAAGTGCGACAAACACAGACTGCAAACTTGCAAACGGGCAGGTAAATGAGGAAAACCTTGTTGTGGAATGCTTTAACAGAGTCCCTATCCCTAAAGTTTAAGACATTTAAAAGTCTAGTTTAGGGATAGGGAATCTTTTAGAGCATTCTACAACAATGTTTACTTCGTTTACCTGTCAGTCAGCAGTCTGCGTTTGTCATAAAGCGGTCTGCATTTGCAGGTTATCAGTATCAAAGATTTTTGTTAAGGTATACTGGTATCTGATGAGGAAAAAATCGGCTATATTGGTATCTCAATACCCCCCTGGGCGGGCCTGATTCACATTTAAAGCACTATTTTTTTTCCTCTTCCATGAAAGCCAAAATGACGTTCGTACATAATGATACGCACAAGAAATCACGGTTTTCTTATGTTTTCATGTCAGATAAGCTTAAAATAACATCACTATGTTGCTAACTTCGACAGGCTTCACAAAATCAGCTAACATAGCTACAGGAAGATGGGGGTATTACGACTTGTCAGAACTGTGCATAAACTTCACGATCTTATGGCTCTAGGCTTTCTTACCCTGCAAATAACCTTCCAGGTGTCCACCGCCTACATAGCACTGTTGTTAGCCACATGATAACTCGTGAAACTTCATGCAGTGCAGGAAAAGAACAAGATGGCAACTATTGTTCGAGAGGGAACTAGTAACTAAGAAACTACATGTTACATGAAGTACCATAAAAGAAATCAGCGGTGTTTCAGTTTGCAAGATGGCGGCATGTTCCTTTACCAAGCTTACTGCGTGTTCGTCATTGCTTCAAAAGTGCTGCTGGAGGTGGAAAGAATGTACTCAGAATGGCTTTTTGAATAGTTCTTGCGTTGTTTCAGGTATGGAGTCATATCTTTTTGCACCCTGCAGCGTACCCTATTAAAAAGGCCATGCAAAATTTAGCCAGACTGCATTTCGTTTTTGTTCACAAAATGTCGTGTCTGTGTGTAAGAATTATTCTTCAGAAAAGTATGTGCTTTGAACTGTCTAAAAGCACTAAATCCTAGCCCAACCAGCCAGCTTTACGCGTATGTTATCAGCCTGCCCCGGGCGTAGGACCCCGCTTAAGATGGCAGGTTTTCGAATAGAGAGCTTGGGGTTTTTTCTTCAAAGAAGCCAATCGTATTTGGACCCTTCAGAAAAAGGAAGTCCCGACTGAGGAGCCATCAAATCGTTGAGCCACTAAACTATACTACCTCAGCTGAATAGCCACCGAGATATAAGACACATATTGACAGACATAAAAGGATGTAAAAGTATAAACTTTTAAGAGCAAATAAAGATATGTAGTTTCATGTCTAGGTGGCTCAGTATCTTGCAGCTCATCAGTTGAGGTTAGCGTCTTAAAACGAAAAGTATATATTTTAGTGGCTTGGCAGTGTGGTGGCTCTTTCAGACAATGTTATATAGTTAACCTTCAAGACAAGACAAGACAATGCTTTATTTGGAGCCTTATACAGTCCTATGTACATCAACTTTATCCAAATAATAAATTTAAAATCATAACACAAATTACACACTATTGGAACTATAATCAATGTTAACCTAAACAACTAATGATCTTCTTTTCTCATAGCAGTCAAATATGTAGGGGCGGGGGGGGTTGATGAATAGTGAAACTAAATTATGGTTTCTTTAAGGTGTGAGATACTACAGAGGAAGTAACAGAAATACAAGAAAGAGAGAAAGGAATCTTAGACAAAAACTAATAAAGAGGGAAGCCACTGAGCCAAAGTAAGTGTTTTTCAGCTACATGTATTTTCCTCTTTATGTATTCTTACAAGGCTAAGGCAACTGATTGTCTTTGATATTTGTTTCGTTTCATAGAGTGTTTGACAAGAAGGAATTTTTCAGGCAAAACTACGACAGAGAATTGTTTTCCTTCAAGAGCAGGCTTGGCTTAACATTTAACGATGACAACACCCTCCTAACTGCTTTAACTCATGAATCATTTAAGGCAGATACAATTACTGATGATAGTGGGGATAATGAAGCATCAATTCAGATTAGTGAACATAATGCAAGGTTGTCATTGTTAGGTTAGTTTTGTTTCTCACAAACTTGCTCTACATCCATGACAGCTTCTGTTTTATTCTCATTATTACACTTTTTCCCCTTCATTACCAGGAAATAAGTTTTCATTAGCGTCAAAATATCAGGTGACAAAATAAATTTGTAATCATTGCAAAAAAAAGTAAACTAACATCTGAATTTTTGTGCGGTCAATAATTATAGATTTTTACATTGAGAAGGACATTCAATGATGCCAATTAATTTTCAGCTTAATGGAAATGATAATCATTCGAGATAATAGAGAAACATATGCAGCATCTAAGTGTTCATTAACATCAATACATTATCATTATCAACAGAGATTATTAGTGTTGGAAAAAAGGTTCATGATAAAACGCTATAGATGCGCCTTAATGATTGTTCTTCTTGAAAAAATCTTTAATGACTATGCCAGAAAAATAAAACATTTGCTTCCATAGCTAAACGGTTTATATATTAATTTCATTGAATAATATTTTCACATTAATAAAAGTTTATTTCCTGGTACTGAAGGGCCAAATTAAAGTTGTAGTATTATAATTATTGTTATTTAATTTCTAGAGGAGAATGTTACTTTTATATTGTACATTTTCCTGTAAGACAATCCCAAGACCTCTCATCAGTATTTCATTATGCTGTAATTACTATGGTCTCAGTACATAGGGTGTACTTCAGCTGCATTAGCCCTGATAAATAATAATAATAAAGGTTTAAAGCTTGTTTATAGTGGAAAGTGCACTTAGCTTATCCAGCAGCTAGTTTACAGGCACTCCACTCAAATACTTAGAAACCGAATAATTCAAATACAACATAACTGGCAGGAGGCAACCACTTGGCTGTTTGCCAAAGATTTAAACTCAGAATGACCTAGAACAAATCCAGCAAGTGGCCAGAGCAGGATTCAAACCTGGGACTGCCAGATTGCATGTCTGATGCACTGACCACTCAGCCATGCTGCCTCCTTGTTATTACTATTATTATTATTATTGTAAAAACATTTTATTTAGGCACTTTAATTTATTTGAATTTTATTTTTTTAAGTTGAGATAATATTTAATTCTAGCTCTACATTAATTTTTAGGACTGACAGCGTCGTCATTGTATATAGTGGATCACCTTTGTAGCACCTACCCTTCCCTTCCCCGCTTAGGGGTCAGGTAAGCTCTTACCACGTAGATCAGATAACTTAACATAGTAGTATATATACATCCTTTCTGCTGGTTGTGCTTTTTTACAAAATTGGTTCAGCTTCAATTATCGTATAATCTTTCCCCTTTCTTTTGCAGGTGCTTTCATGATTTTCTGTTAGGGCGAAGTAACATAGTTAAATTAGCCCAACAAGTTTCTCTACCCGACATGATAAGACTTGAGGTAAAAATCAATATTATCCCTACTTACTAGCAGTAACTAAAAGTTAGGAAGTGCAGGCGAACATGTGTGTTTATCTTAAAGTAACGTACGTGAATCAGGGAAAGCCCTGTTAGTTCCAGTGTCAACAAAAGGAATCATGGAAGATCATAAACACGGAAACTGAATGAACAACACAGTAAACAAGATTCATGTTGAATTCAACGATTTTATATACAGTGGCTTAGATACGATAATAGCCTGCAAATGGTGAGAAGTGAGGAGAGACTGCTGTATTCGCAGGCAAAGGTACAATGAAAGCAGCAATTATGCGTGACATAAACAGTGCTCAATGTGGAATGTACATGTATACAGTCATGACTACTTGAAGTCTTATTATTCAATTGGATATTCAGTTCATGTTCATTGACCAAAGGTCGTTGTAATGTAATAGAAAATCATGAAAAAACTTATTGAAGCTTTCAGATGACAAGCAACTTAACGTGCTTATAATATAAAACCATGCACGGTAGTGTAACCTGAATGGATTTATATACTTTGCAGTCACTAGTATCTTATACCGAAGACTCATCCTTCACTAAGCTGAGATCAGGCTGCTCTAGCCAGCAAGTTGAATGAAAAAGTCTTGCATTTAGTATGTTACGTGTATACCTGAATGTGATATGTACATTTTCAAATTGAACAATTATTGTAGTTGTATCACTTGTGTTTGCATTCACGTGATTACTGTGACATCAGATGGACCTTAAACTCAACACCAGGGCCTTCTTGGCCACATACCATGCATATTAGTAGGCATTATTAGTAGGCAGTAGTAAACCTCGCTATACCGTTTATAATGTGCTGCTGACCAAGAATAGTCTGCAGGCTCCTCTTGTCGCATGCAATTATTAGTAAATATGTAGATTTATAATGATATAATAGTACTGGTATAAACTCATTCTTTATTGAACTGTGGGTAAGATGTTTGTCGGACACACATTGTATTTCCAGTGTCAAGCATGGGTTTATACAGTGTAGGTGCAGAGAGTAAAAGACTGGAAAAATAATGAATGTAGAAACGAATGAATGGTCAAGTAAGCAAGCAACAGAATGAATAAATATATAATAAAATAACAAGACATGTCTACATACTGCATCACATCATCTTCTCTATGCATCCTTTGGGAATGAGTTGTCTCCTGATTGGTTGAGAAATTGCTGCCTTCATGTCCAGGTAGTAATAAAAAATCAAAGCAGTGAAGAAATTTTTTTTTATTTAAGACTTGACTGAAAAATAACCTTATAGGAATAATATTTTATTTTTTATAGCATGACCTAGATGACTTGCATAAAGAGAAGCATCTTGATTTCAGGAAGGAGGATGTGGTTTGTGATACTTTCTTTGCACTTGTGGGAGCAATATATGTTGATCAGGTACCTAATAGCAATTTTCTCTTTTACTGCTGGTATTAAAAAGAAAACTCACAGACACAAGCAGAACATTGATTTGTTGCCCCTTTATAAATAAACATGATTGTGTCACAGCAAGGCTGCTGCCTAATGGGCACCCAGTCACAGAGGCACCTACGATCTGCCTGCAGGTGACCACAATTTCAAACAAGGAGCTCGTAGGGGCACCTAAAACTTATGTAAGTAAGTAAGTAATAACTTTATTTAACGAGGGTAAAGACATTGATTACTGGTCACCCAGTAGTTTTCATAATGGCCCTCCTACAATTAAAGTAATAAAAAGTATCGATTATTTAATTAACTACCCATATAATCTACCAACTAAACTTACATAATAAACTACTATTAATACAATATTGATTAATTGACTACTAATGAAACTAAAAGGTTTTACAAATCTTAAAATGATCAAGAGAAGAAATCAAACTACGTTAAAGTTTAAATAAGTAATTTTTAAAATTAGTATGGGAGAGTGTCTTAGGTTCGGGATCAAGAGCGTTCCACAAACGGCAAGCGCTTGATTGAAACGTTCGAAGGCCAGAGTTCCTTTTACAAGCTGGTGTTGTAATATTGTTATTGGAAACGGATCTCGTGTTATGATTATGGGTGTTACTTATATGTTCAATATATTTATACTTTATATGATGCTTACATGTATGCCAACTTTCAGTGAACGAATGGCAAAATTTCCTGCTCATTCTGCTTTTGTGAAACTAAAACCTAAAATGTCTGGTCATTGGTCACAGGCAAAATAAAATCTTTTTCACAAATAAAAAGTAAACATTTTAGCTTCCTTGACTTCCACTGGAGTGCAGTTAAAGTTTCCCATCTGAAAATGATCTTGAATGAATTTCACAGTCTTAGAAAAACCTTCAGGACTTTTCTCCCAGCTTTTTGCTTTTAGAAACGTTAGGTCGCTACTGTATGTACTAAAAAGTTGCTATGCGAATGAAGCTTTGGTCAAACGGGCAACCAAAACATGCAGCTTATTTTCAAACATTTCTGCAAAATGACTTAAAGAGCGATGTTGCACGTTTTGCCATCCACGTTCGAACCTGTTAACAACCTTATATGTTGCAAGAAAGGTTTGATGTGGGTGGTATTGATCAACTAATACATGTATGTGCCACCACTTGTGTGCTAGAAGATTGACATGTTAATAAAGTCATTGCTTTTTTTAATGGGCTCTTAGAAATAGGGCTTGGGCTCCTAACTTATCATTTTAGGAGCCTGAAGGGCAGCAGCCTTACCCAGCTTCTCATTTCAGCAATTGAGCACTAAAATCAAGTTAACATCTCATTCAGCTTGTCTCATAATGGCACATGAAATATATTGTGAAACCTGTGGTATGAAAAAATTGTTTGGTATATCAGATCCTTTCTTCACATTAATTTCATATTTCATCCTTCTAGTTACATTGTAAGTGTGCTTTTTCACAACTCTGTATGCAAATTTATAGTGTTTTGTACATCTAAGTACCAGTATTTCTTCATTAATATAAGATCAGAGAAAAGTCATGCTTATAATTTACATATACATGTAGCAATGAAAACAGTAATAGCTATCAATATGTTGTTTTCTAACTTTTGCTTGATTTAAATGTCTTCAGGGGTGTTCTGAAGCAAGGAGATTTGTGGAAGATTTTATTATTACTCAACTTCAAGGAGAAGAGCTTGATAAAATTCTTCACTTTGATTTTCCCGAAAAAGTCCTGCAGAATATCTTTGCCATTCAGGGAAAAGAGAAACCAGAAGCAAGGTAACCTCACAAGACACCAGTACTTATTGAACTCTTTTTGGACTCTCTGTAGCAAATTTAGCCTTGGCCGAACAAAGTGTTTAATGCCAATTTGTTTGACCAAGGCCGTAGTTTATAATTTGCATTTCGCACGTACATGTATATAATTCATTGTTTTGGAGGAGGTAGGCAAAGGAGTCGAAGAATCTTGAAAAGGTCAGTAGCTCTCCAGACATGGTCTGTGATTGGAGAATGATGATTCAGCACAAACAATATCCCTAGCCCCCCAAAAAAAACAAAAAAACCTACTGCTTATTTAGGCCAATGAAAACAGAGGTCTGGAAGAGCTACTGTACTACTCAGAATCTTACATGGGGAAACAGGGCTGTCACTAATGACAGACCCTTTGTAAAATGTGACCTTGTATGTACATTGTGTATGTACTGAAAACAGAAATAAAAATCTCTCAAAATTTTACATTTAAAATTTCTTGACTGTGTAAAAATAGGAATGCATTATGCTTTGTTTATAGTGCACGTGAAGACTTTGCACTTACATGTAGTGACCCTCAGTTTGCTCAAATAATTTGACACAAATAATCCAAAAAAGTAGCAGGATTAAAAATCCTTAGTGGCCGGAGTTAAACGTTTTTCTATTTTGTTCTATTTTATGAAGTATAATTTTGTGAGCATTGGAACCAACCTTAAGGTGGCTTAACACAGTTTGGTCGGTCGTGAGTCGTTACTATAGATTGGGATGTTTTTTGAGACTCGTTGCAGGTATTAGGCTCAAATTTGATACGGACAAACTATATTTATAAGACATTACGTTTATTAGGTTAAACGTAAGATTTCGATCATTGCCATGGCAACATGGATGGTTTATAACAAGCCTAAAATTAAGAATTCAGTAGGTTAACGAAAAATCTAGTCATTAGATGTTCGTATGAATTTGCACACTGGTTACAAATTATGATCCTCATTTCCTAAAAACAACTTGACCGAACTGTAACAAACAGTTTTTGAAATTTTTAACAAAAATATTATTAATAGCTATCGTGAAATTTGATTGCGTCACAAAAATCCTTTGTTCAACTTTTATCTTCGGGCTTTCAATGACTGAGGTGCGATATTGACAAGAGTTTTGTCTCATTTCGTCAAAATAATTCTAATGAGTTGATTTTGAGATAATATCTCAAAATCAACTCTTTACATTGTCTATGAAAGTCAGCAAAACAAGCGCCCCCTCATATCCCCTAAGTACGCTTGCTCAACACTTTTGCGCGCGCGGAAACAATTGTGTCGGTGAAATTTCTTGGCGTGCGCAACTCTATGTCAGAGAAACTGTATTCAGCCACCTCTAAACAAATTGGGGTGAGAAATTAAATTGAAGCTGCTTTCAGAGTGCCTGTAAACGTCCAGACTATGCTATTATATAGGTCTTCTGATGTTCATGCTTAGCATATTATGTTATTGTTGAACAGACTCATTCAGCAAAGTGGTTTAAACACACTTGTACCTGTTTACGTGGTTGGTGTGTTCACTGGAGATAAGATGATCGCAGAAGGTAAAGTACTCGCAGATTCTACAGATGTATGTACTACATTCGTGTATTTTGTATCTTGGTACATAAAGATACGGTATTTTCAAACTGCTAAAACTCAAGAACTCCTTTAAGAATTATCTGTTGGTACAACTGTAAGGACCTGTTCCTTGTATGGCGACCTTAAGGCTACTGTTACTGAGGGAACTTCCCTTTAAAATAACATTCACCATTTTCACGTAGACCACAATTCACCTTGTTTCTCCTGGGTATTACAGTCGTCCCAACGGAAATCAAAGGCAATGGTTATACAAAATTTGGGGAGGGGGGGAGGGTAAACAAGGAGCATTATGGTCTATGTGAAAATGGTGAATTTGCAAATCCTGCGGCTGTTACCAGGACGTGTTTTCGGCATGACGTTACTCGCGCGTCAAGAAGCGACAATTTCCAAGACCTGATACAGGGGCACCCAATGGATCTGTTCCTCAAAATATCTGTTCTTCAGGCACATTTTTGCTGGCTGGGAGATGTGAAAGAAATAATAGTCCTTGGAAGGAAAGTGTTGCTGGGAAAAGGATAATTCAGGGTGTCAGAGGGGATTTGAAGTCTAGAATAGCTGCTACGGGTTACTTGTATGGGTTACTTACCACTCAAGATCTGAATTGTGCCCTATGAAACTTCCCAGTAAGTCAGGTTGCAGGTTGTAAGGTTGCTGGCTGGGAACTCTTCCATCAGTCTTGCTGGGAGTGAGGAACAGATAATTTTTTTCCAGCAATCTCCCAAAATGCGTAACATAGTCTCAGAAAACTTTATTCACGCTTTGTTGTTGTTTTTAGGTCTTTTTCTCAAAATTTCCCGTTGGGTGCCCCTGCTGATAAATACACAGGTCAATGTTGTTGTCGGAAGTCCGTTTCATTGGCTGTTTAAACGTTTCAGGAAAATTGATTTTGCGTCTGTAATTAGTGGGTGTTCAGTAATTTTGTGGGTAGGCGTTTTTGTCCTCGTCCCCCTTGCCGCCTCCCTCTTTCTTACATTTCTTTCCCTAGTTCAATATTTACATGTTTCCAAAAATAATACTGAAAAAGCTTTTGAAAAGAAGCGCCTGACTCCTCTTTAGGCTAGTTTCAACCCAAGTACCATACCTGTTTTAAAAACCTGGACCGGCTGCTAGCTTTATAACTATAACTAACCATATCTGCTGTTATGATTCACTTTCAGCTTCGAGCTACAGTCAAATTAGAGCGAAAAACGAGGTAAGTAATCAGCCACAAGTGTGTGGTGCACTTTACGCCATTCCCTTTCTAGCCTGGTAGTCTTGGTAACGAAAAAACGCTGAACTGTGACTAGTCCCTTTTAAGACAGTCGAGCTGAGGCTTGGCAGGACTGGAGAGAGTGGAAGAAGCGAAATAAAGCAGTGAGCAAAGTCTACTTTTCTCGTTCATCAGCATTAATTTCTTCCCATGTGAATTCTACCTTTAACCCGAGCCTTTGTTTCTCAAAGAGAGGCAGAACTTGACCAAAACATTACAAATTTACTTTCGAGGAGGACTCGGAAAAAAATCCGAGGCCCAGATGGGATTTGAACCCACGACCCTCCGTGATCTAGTCGGATGCTCTAACCACTTGAGCTACTGGAGACTCTATGGTGAGCAAGGGCCAATTTGTGGGTCTCGACTGGAACCGCATCACGCGGCTACACAGCCAAGTAATGACTGGCACACAAGAACGCATCTTGGATATGCTTTAAGGTGACAGCGCGATACTGTTAGTGAGTTCTTTTGTGCCAGTCATTACTTGGCTGTGTAGCCGCGTGATGCGGTTCCAGTCGAGACCCACAAATTGGCCCTTGCTCACCATAGAGTCTCCAGTAGCTCAAGTGGTTAGAGCATCCGACTAGATCACGGAGGGTCGTGGGTTCAAATCCCATCTGGGCCTCGGATTTTTTTTCCGAGTCCTCCTCAAAATTAGTATCATGTTGTTGTTGTTTCATCTTTAATAAATTTACTTTCGTCGCTAAATAACGGCTTAATCAGTACTTTGTCTCTCCAGTAAATAGGGTCGTTAAACAGCCGTGCCTAATCATAAAAATTCTTGTTTGTGTTGTTCCCTTCTTGGCGTTTCTCCATTTACAGCTTATTCATATCATATCATTCCAAAGAATTTAATTAGTGTCTTTCTTTATTGCTTTTCAGGCTTTAAAAGCCGCATTAATGAAATACTGTCAGGAGGGAATGCTTCAACCCTTCCCTAAGGAACGCAAACAACTCAACAAAGTTGCTCATTGAGAGGATACTCAAGTCCATTTACTCTACCTACATCATAATGTCGCTGAATCTGTATATTTCGCCTCTTGACTCTGGACCCGTTACTTTTTCAGTAAAATGTACAAATTATTATCGCCTCTGAACGTACAAGCATCGACGTAATATAGGAAAACTTAACAATCGTGATTCACGGAGATCTAAAAATAATTGAAATGAAAAATCAAGAGAAGTTCGTGCATCTGTCCTTTTTTCTTTGAAGGTTAGGTGCAGGAATTATACGTTGAAGAAAAAGGTGTGTCGTGCTTGTCACGATCCTTAATTTTCACGTGATCTTTTAGGTATGAAAGTTGGAATCACTTATGCGATTTACGGTTTTACTTTGATAAAAGTTCGTCGGGAAAGTTACTTGGTCATTCTTAGCCACCACTTTAAGACACGCTGAACGATTATTGAAGTGTGTCGACTGAAAACGTTGTAATTTGTTTCTTGAAACCGGGCTTTTCCTATGCTATTCTCTATGCTATCTCCCTTAATATTACTCTCCTACCTCGATGTACCACAAAGCGGGAGAATTAAAATACTACTAAATATATAGATTTAGTCAAGCCTAAAAGCGGAGCTTCGTTAAGTACTACTCATTTCTTGAAATAGAAAATCCATCAAAAGAAATAAGCAGATCGTTACTTTCGTAAGGGCAAACGTCCATATAAGGGCACTCTTTTTATCCTGCGCATACCGACCTAGCCTCCCACGCACGAGCTCCCCTAAAAACGCCTGCGTGGTAGGCTAATACCCACCCGGGACTGTTAAAAAACGAATTTGATCGCCGATCGGAGAGTTCTGGCAGCTTTAGCGAGCGCTGACCTTCGCCTCTTCTTTTATGTGTTAAAACAACCAGTAACTTCCGCCAGGTTTAAATGTTTTCCCGCGCTAATGAAGAATGCGACATGTTTAAAGTTTTTTTGACAATAATATCGGGTCATCGAGTTGTACAATGATCGCGATTCTATTGGCCTATCTACTAGCTGAGGACTGGTACTTGATTTTTCTGTGAGTGGGCGTCCAAAAATTGTCCATCGCGTACCTGCAACTGTACAAGAAAGTTATTGTGACAAATGTTACGCGCTGGCTGTTTTGAGTTTGTTTCATGACACAACTTGTTAACGTTAAAGGGTTCATTTGCTCTTTCCCATGAAGCAATAGCAATCTTCATGATTTCCTAGTCACCCGAAACCATGGAACCCTTTAAGCTCGCAAAATTCTGTGTCTTAGTGTTATTGACTTGGGAATCCTCAGCAAGAAAGGTTACAGAACAAAGTGACAAAAAACATCTTGTCACCATGGTTCACCCAAAACCACACCAAGCAGGTAAGGACAGTAATTTATTTCTGCTAGGACACTGTTATGGCATCACGCCAATTCAAAGGTTTGTGTAACAGCGGTAAGACGGATGTTACTGCATGTCTTGATGTAGGATTCTTTTTTATGATATTCCAGTTAACCTTATTAAACGATTAAAATCGCCTAGGAACCCGACCTTTAAAATGGGCAATAGACATTTGAAACCACTTCTATGCCTTGACAGTTCAGGTTATTGTAACTGAAGACAACGAGTCGGTTTACTTAAAATAAACATCGTTACTTCACAGACTTAAACAAATCAAACTGACAGAAATCTATTAGAGCAATTTATTTTGAAATAAAACGTTGCAATTTTCTTGGAGCAAATATTTCACTTTGAAATAGTTTTTACTTTAGAATGAGGTAAACAAATTTATTCTTGTTTGAATAATTGACAGCAGTTCGTTCTAAGTGAACTAGCACAGGTTATATACTGAAAAGCTAACCTGCTGGTTTCAATTGTGTTTGATGACAGCTATTGTTCTCTACGGTAACGAAGGAAGCGGCCAAGGAGAAGCTGAAAGAGAAACGGTAAGTACGAACTTTCCTAACAGTACAAAAACTAGCTTTTGCTTTGAGTTACACGCTTCTGAATATTCTGACTGGACAGTCGAACAATGTACTCTCCAAATTAGGGATATCTCCTCGCGGGCTCTCAAATACTTGTGATGTATTCGCCCCAGCGTATTCGGCAAACACTGTGTAGAAAGACTAAAACATTTAACAAGATCATGACAATATCTTTCACCCGTAATGGTAGCAAATGTAGAAAATTAATAAAATTCACTTCTTTTCGTAAAATATTTGCAAATAAATAGCACTATACAAAAGTTTGGCCAAAGGGGTTTCGTTTGAATGGCAACACTATAGAACTCCCTCCACAGATTTAAAAATGTTTGTAACAGGTTATGTTAAATAGTCATATGGCTTGGTGTAGGAGTGGACTGCAAAACACCCTCGTACCCAGCGTCTTCGTTCTCGTTGACCAGGCCAGCATGCGGAGGGGGACATGGGGGTTTACGGTATTGCGGCGGCAGGACTTTTCCGCGGGTGGCGGGTGGCGGGTTAAAAATATATATGAAAATAAAATATTATAACAAAATATTATTATTGATAATGATATAACTGTATGTTGTAATTTTGAAATTATTTCAACGTTTACGTACTAGTTACCAGACTCCAAATAAAAGTATTGTCTTGTTTTGTTTTATCTACTTAATACGCGGACTAAAAATGGAAAAAAAAAACGAGAAATCATGCGTGTGAAAGATGATTTCACTTCACCAACTGTTTAGCCGTGTTTATAACAGACTGCAAGAGATTCGGCCTCCCGTGTCGTAGCTCAGTTTTTGCCCTAGTATGCGGCATGATTGCCATCCTAATCGGTATTTTTGAGTAGTATTTAAAAAATGCACATCCTTTTTGTATATATATACAAGGAGATCAATTCGCGTCTGAGACGCCACATGCGGCGAAAACGGTCCATGCTGTGTCCAAAACGTTCTTGCTCCTTCTCTGGTACGCGTTAACATTGACAGCTTTGTTGCTTTAGTCTTAGGAAAATTTCCTTGTTTTCTCGAAATAGATACTTTGTTCATTTTAAACTACAAGTCGGGAACCAAATTGACAAAGATTTATCCCAAGGGCAATGCAATGTTTATCCCAACTTATAACAAAAGAACAAACGCACTTGTCAAAAATCTGAGACACTGTTCAAACATGTCGAGAAGAGAATGCGATCTTACTTGTCTAGTCGCAGGATAAATATTACTTTAATTTTTATGAGTTCCTCAAGCTATCTCGTGCATGCGATATCGTGTAGAATAATAGAATATCTTGCAGTCTGTTATAAACACGGCTAAACAGTTGGGGAAGTGCAATCATCTTTCGTCTTGATGTGGAAGAAAAAGCAAACTAGACAAACAAGATCGACAAGTGCCTTGTGTCTTGCTTGACATAGTCCGTTTTCATTTGACACACCGCGTGTAGCCTGACGAAACGTCACTTTTAGCGGTGCGGAGCAAGGAGAGGTGACTGTTTTTTCACAGGCATGATTTCTTTTTTTTGAAATGTCCGCGTAAGTAGATAAAACAAAACAAGACAATACTTTTATTTTTAGAGTCTGGTAGCTAGTACATAAACGTTGAAATTATTTTAAAATTACAACATATAGTTATATCATTATCAATAATAATATTTTATTATAATATTTTATTTTCATATATATTTTTTTCTCCGTAACCCGCCACCCGTCACCCAAAGTGACCCCTCTTCAGATTTATTCTACCGCCTTGTATAATTTGACCCGAGATGTAGCGTACCCCCTTTTTCTTTAGCTACCCAGTCCCACCATTCCATTCCTCAAGCCACCCGCCACCCGCGGAAAAGTCCTGCCGGTATTGCGGTATTGGGCTTTTTTTCATGCGGTATTTCGGTAATTTTAATTTTAACGTGCGGTATTGCGGTATCATCTAGCTCTGCGGTATGCGATTTTTCATCATTTTGGCTGACGGTATTCGGTGAAATAAGATTGTTCACGATATTACGGTACCGTTTATATGCGCTTTCCTTTCGATACAATACGCAAAACCAAAACACAGTAGGACATAAAGGTCAATAAAAGTTAATATTTAGAAGTCTTGAGACATAACGGTAAATGATTACACCATTTGTGGGTCATTTTGTGACAGTTAATGGTCAATATTAAAGATACAATGTGATTGTTGTTGCATCCAATGATAATGAGTCGTCTCAAGTTACCTTACCAGGCTTTTCAATCTGTGTACCTGATAGCCTGAGTATCCAGGGGCTAATTTTTTTTCCCCTTTTCGAGGTCTTACACGTTTTCTCACAATGGTTGAGGTCGCTGAGGTTGAAGACGGCGTGGTGATCATTGACTGTGTGGCAATTTTTTTATGAAGAGGGTGAAGGAGGCGAACATTATCGCAACAAGAATAAGTTTAGATCTTGGGTTTTGAGAATTGAAAAACGCCTTGTAAAGTTAAAAAAGAAAATTTGGTAGGTTTGCCTGTTACCGGCGCGGCGTGTGAGACAGTCGAGATAGTTGACCCCTGAGAGACTGACGTGGTAGACTAGACTCACTTATCAAAACTTGCACTAGACGTGCGTGGAAAGGGCTTTGGTTGGTTTGTTTTTCGCGCTTTCAAGAGTTATTTTTATTGGAGTTAATTAGCTGTTGGGTCGACCTACCAAAAGGTTGAACGAATGTAGTTTACTTTCCAGTGAAAATTTGCGAAAAATTTGCGAACTCACCAAAATATCTAAAAAAAACATGGACATCTGGTGCATAAATGCCTGAGATGATTAAACGAGCTGGATGGAAGCAACCATAAGTATGCGGAACCGGTTATAAATGTGGTTTAAATATGCGGTATCGGTATTTAGACGATTTTCGACGCGGTATTTCGGTATTTGCCATTTTTTCTTACGGTATTGCGGTATTGGGTACCCCCCAATGTCCCCCTCCATGCGCAGTAAGGGACGGAGACTTGAGGTACGAAATTGACCGCAAAACAGCCCGGCCGTATTTTTGCGCATGTCAGGAACGCGCGAGCGGTCAAACAAAAATCCCAGTGCGTGCAAGGGTAAAAACAAAGTTTCAGACTGGCGAGAGACTGGTTAGTGCTGGGCCGCTTTTTAGATGGGCTTCGATAGATTGCGCTAGCATAATTTTTAGCATTATTCGTCATAACGAGCATAAATTTCACCCATTTTCCGAAAAAAAACACCGCTAGCATAATTTGCACTTTTGGCTAGTTTTGTAGCACATTATGCCACTTTTGCGAGCACAATCTATCAAAACCTATTTATAGAGGTCACACAGTATTTAGGGACTCACTGATACCATATCCGTTTGATTCTTTAGCTCAATGCACTCGCCAACAATGTTGAAACAGTAACAAGTCTGGTGAAAGCCCAGTCTGAGATCATTGAAAACCTTAGCCATCAAGTCACCAGCGTCACCAAGGGAACTGGGAATGAGGTTAAATTCAAGCAGATCTTCAAAAAGATTGCTAATCAATCAAGCTTAATACAAAGCATCACGAAAAAGCTGAACCAAACTATAAAACATGTGGATGAGCTAGCTGGAGTGTGGTCGGAAACAACAGTTACAGTAAGGAAGGATCTTAAAAGCCTAGCCGAAGAAAATAAAGAAAACGAAGAAGAAATAGAAGAAATGGAGCACGAGGTTATGGCGAGGATTAAGAAGCTGGAAAATGAAGTAAATACACTACGAGTCTCGGTGAACTACGCAAAGGAACGAAGCGAAGGTAGCAGGGAAGGTGAGTTAATTAGAAATAGTTTTTTTAAAAATTAAGATCATATCCAGGGCTAGTAGAATTATAATTCTTCGGAGTCTTCCATTTGTAGTCCGTACTTCTCACGTTGAACACTATGCAGGACTTTCAGGCGGCCCTCAGTAATTCGTATCTCTAAAACAATACGTCTGCATCAGGACAAGCGGATACTTGTCGGTGATTTGTGAGAAAGGTTGAATGGAACGAAACAAGCGCTGTTGTACCTTAGTCGGTCTGGCCAGAAGTTATCCACAGTGTCCTTAGCGTAACTGAGTGATTGCCTGCGTTTTCGTGAACTGGCCATTTTGAGTGCACGTGTTGTGCACGTGGGACTGGTTTGGTGCTGTCTCGAACTGCACTATGGTACTGTTTTGGTGACAAATTATGACCCAGTTTCCTGTGCAATTATAATTGCCAATGAAAGAAGGGATCGCTCCCCCAAAACAATCCCATAATGCTCGTTGACACAGTACCGACCCAAAACGCTCATCCCCTCGTGTGGCTCATAACATTAAGGTCAACCATTAATAGCGTCATCTCCAATCTGAAAAAAAAAACTGATGTCAGTCATGTACCGCTCGATCAGACGACTGCTTGACCGACTTATAACTGACTTAGCCGCTTCAGTACCGTCTTTGTGTCAACAACAATGGATTAATTTCTGGGCCTGACAGGATGACTGCATTGAATCTCTCTAAATTGCATAGATGATGACCGATAACTTAGCTAAGAATTAGGCCTATTCCTATAAGGAACAAGAAACACGCTGTAAACGACAATATAGACTTGCTACAAGTTGACCTCTTGGCCAGCGGAGCGAGCCTTTTTTGGCCGCAAAGCGGCCGACCGCGAGCGACGAAGTCGCGAGAGCGCGCCATATGAAACCCGAGGAAGGACTTTTTTGAAAGTCTAACGACAATATAATACGTAGGTTTACAGAATTGTATTGTCGACTGTTAGCCTTCTCCTGATAATATCAATAATTTATCAATCCACTAAAAAAATTGCCAGTTTTGGGCCGGTGAAGAGATTTTATGTAGCGACATTTTACGGTTGAATATGTTTTTGTTCAATGTTATTTTAAACATATTTAATAAAATTATTTTCTTTTGTAGTTGGATAGGGTAATTTATGATAACGAGTTTAAAGCCAAGAAAATGAAATTTATACTAAGGATAAAATAAAATTATAAGGAAATACACTTTAAAGTTTAACGCATTTATATGTATGCGTTTCCGCAGAGTGGCCAGATGGGAGCTTCTGCATCTTGGCCAATGGCCGCTGTCCAGTTGGTTTTAAGCGTCATGAGGGACATCTTAAATCTCTGTACCTCTACTCCTCACATTCACAGTTCGTAAACGATGCCAAATTTGGAAGCAGTTCTATCGGTTGTTATGGAAGCTATTGTGGAGAATACGGAAATTTTATTGGTTCTCTTACTTTAGTCACGTGCTGCAAGTAGGCTTCCATACTTCACATGAGCCGAATCGAATTGTGAAGTACGGCGTCTGAGTCAATTAGAAACTGCTAAGTGTATTTGGATTGGTTCAGCCGTTCTTGACGCCTGGCTGTATGCTGACGTCCGTGCTTACTGTTCACATGTTAAAAATGTATTGTAAAGAGGGCACGTCTGTTGTCCTCTCATCCACGACTCTTCATTCATTCATTCAACCGGGAATAACGTCTGTGAGCCGAACTGCATGCATATTTTTTATAACGTATTAAACCGAAAGGCACATTTCTTTCCTTTGGAATTTAGTTCGAGTGGAATAAGAACAAAGATCGGCGTCTGAATCAATTCAGACTGCCTAAATTAATTTGAGTCGGCCTAAACTCGAATTCGATTCGGCGATGTGAAGTACGGCGTCGGAACCCGGTAGGAGTACGCGTCGCTCTTTGTTTCAGCGTAATCTGTTATCCGGCTATAGTCTTACGTACTGTCAGTAACACTAGTAGTAAGTTAGAAGTGCGTCCGTCAGGAAAGGGCAGTGGGATACATGATAATTCAAACGAGAGAGATGTATGTGAGAAAGATGTTTATTAGGCCAGTGACACAGGCGGCTCGGAAAAACATCCGAGTACTCATAATAGGAGATATGGCTTAGTACCAGTGCTTCAAAGCTATAAGGTTATTACTTTCACTACTGATTCAGTGTTTAAACTCAGATATTATCACTGTGATGTTGATAACAAAATCTATTTGAACGTGTACTAAAAACTTCTAAGTGTTTGAATAAATACTGTCGGCGCCATTTGTTAACATAATTTCACCCGGGCGCGAAAAGAGTTCTCAATGAAAAGAAGCTCATTATTGAGTATTTGTAAGGAATTTTATGTTGACAAATTATCATATGCACCCTTGCCCAAGTTTTATAAGGCCAGTTGGAAAAACCAGGACTGAACTCTGGTCTGGACTCTGGACTGGACTGGACCGTCCTTTTTTTTACGGGGATAATTTTTTTGTTTTTGTTTTTGTTTTGTTTTGTCTTTTTGGGGAGGGGGGGGGAGCGAGGAGGGGGTTCTGGACTGGATAGGACTAGTTCTCCAAACAGAGAAAGCACGTACTATGCTTTCATAGTCTGTAATCGCCAAACAAAAAATTACCACTTTTGTCCATTTGTCATGTTATAACTAAAGGATTTTATTATATGGCCTGTTCCGCGAGCGAGCAAGACGAAACGGATTCCATGTCCTGCATGGGAACCCAAACGGGCACGGGATTTCCCGCTTTGTTCCCGCAATTTCTCTTGATCATTTCATCAAAAATCCTTTATTGACCCAGCATATTCAGTCAAAATGGCTGGATATTGGCAAAAACAAAGGAACATGGTCAATATCCAAAAAGCCGGGTCATTAGATACGAGTTAAAAATTTATGAGCACGAAAAAGCTTCTCGCGCACGTGAGAAAAAAACCTGTGGTACTAAACCTTCAATGTCTCTTTTCTTTGTTCAACGAAAACGGCCCAGAAGAATGTACAGCGTAAAGGCACCGTGTGCTTGAAAAAACTTTGTTATGAAATCTAATCTTCCATTTGCCCCTTGCTGTCTCTTAGGAAATTATTTAAAATTCAAAGCTCCACGGTTTTCATGAAATGTTCCTAAAGAATCTTAATCAGCGTTGTGAATTTGCAGCTTTTACTGTAGTAGTTGTGTAAACTTTTAGCCACTCGTAAAGCAAATAAAGACAAGTGATTCTAAACAAAGAGTAGTGAGGCCTACTAGTCTAGCAAACGAAACAGGTTACGTTTCTTCCTTTTTGTTTGAAGAATATAAAATTGTTTGATCTCGAATCGGGATTCAATTAGCAAATGGCGGTTCCCTCAAGGCTGTCAGAACGTGGTCATAGAATCAATAAGACAGTGTAAGGAATTTCTGATATCAAATTTTCTTCTTCAGTTTTGGTGTGGATTACAGGAGCTTAAAAACTTGATACTGAGACGAGTTCTTGGAAGCTGTTTGAGTTAATCATTAAGAGTAGTTGTATCATATATTTTTGAAGGGTTAATTTATGTTGCTCCGAAGGATTCTTTGCCGGTTCAGCTTTCGACCAATTTTCATTGTCCTGTTTGCTCTGTCGTTGGGCGGTGTATTCATTCTTAGGGAAGATGACGATTCCGTTCGCGTGAGACAAAAATACGATGAAAATTTTAAAGATTTTGAAGCACCTCGAAAACCCGACAAAGAAGAACATTTGGATGTGGGCCGGGAAAGCAAAAAGAAAAGAGAAAACCTAATTATTGTGACACACGGCCGTTCAGGGTCCACTTTCATTGGAAACATCTTTAATCACCATCCAAACGTGTTTTATTTGTTCGAGCCTTATCAAACGGTGGAGCGACTTCATGGAGCAGTAGCAACTGGCGATCGAGATTATCAGGGGAAAGCCTTTGAATGGATGAAAGGAATACTTCAATGCGATTTCGTGTCTACTAAACACGTGCAAGATCTGGAAAGATATTACCGGAGAAGGTACAGAAAGAACTACAATCCTATAAAAAGTATCTCGCTTCTTTCGCCACCGTTCTGCCCTTACAACACGACGCATTCATCATGGTCTGCTGAAAGCTGTCCACCAATGGATAAAGAAACCTTGGAAGCGACTTGTAAATCTAAATACAACATAACAGTGCTAAAGCCGCTGATAGGCAGGATGCCTAACGAAAACGTAAAGCAGTTGCTGTCAGTTTGTGACAATGACCGGATAAACTGCAAGTTTCTCTTCCTGGTTCGCGATCCACGTGGCATAATTCCCTCTTCGAAGGCCTTTGGATTTTTTAAAGACGACGACGATTCCCTGCTCGGGACACATGAGTGGTCTAAAAAAATATGCAGCGCGACAGAAATCAATTTGAATTTGTTTCGATCTATGTCCTCAGATGAAAAAAAGCGTTTTATGTTGTTACGTTATGAAGATCTGGCAAAAGATCCGCTTAAGACTTTGCCAAGTTTATTGAAATTTGCCGGGCTCCCCGACGACAAAAATTTGAGAAAATGGCTGGATCTCGCTTCTCATCGTCCTGAAACTGAGAGTGAAAGAAAAGCTGCAGCCTGGCGACAGGACTCATGGGAAGGAGCGGAAAGATGGCGCTGGCTAGTTGAGTCTGACGTCATCAGTGTCATTGAAAAATATTGCAGTCACGTGATGAGTGTGCTAGGCTACAAAGCCGTTGGTGGGTCGCACTATTTACAGACAAATCTGGCGGTTAAGTTGTTAGAGGACAGTTATGAAGCTCTGCGGTGGTTTTGAATTATTTAGCAGCAATCTACTTGAGCCAAGAAAAGGCAATGGTCAGCTTGGGAAAATCGAAAATTTGAGCTCTCTCAGAGCTGAAAACTTTGCGAAGCTTCTTCTGCTTCAGTATTTTAGACTTAAGATTTCTTCTGTAATGAAGTAGAGATCAAAATAAGAGGAAAAATCGTTAAGGAACTGAGGGCACACAAACGAAAACGTCCTTGAGGGAGAACATCAAGCATATAAACATGGTGAACGATCCATCTCAACAAAATTAGAGCAGTTAATTAAAGTGATTAAAGAAAGTACATGGTTCTCGTTTTATGTTAGTGTAAGTTAACTTTAATTTCTGGCCCCGGTTGTTCAAACGTTGGATAGCGCTATCCACCGGATAAATCACTATCCAGCGGATAAGTATTAGGGAAACCAATTGCGCTATCCATTGGATAGATTTTTATCCTGTGGATAGCGCTATCCAACGTTTGAACCAACAGCGGCCCGGTCCATTAACAATGTGTCTTGAAGCGAATTGCCTATCTGTGAACTATCGTCCATAAGAACAAATAAGTTACATTTATAATGTCAAATCGAAGTTACTCAATGCTTACGCAAGTAGTTGGTCTTTTCACTTTAAGCCAGGGCTCGCCGAGCAGTTTTCAAAGTGCGGGGGCTGATCCACCTCTTTTTTGAAGTGTAATTGGGGGAGGGAGGTTGTGGGGTTGTGGACTTTAAAAATGGTTGACCCGTTGTCGACTCAATATTTTTTAATACAGTTACAAGTCGGCATCAATCATTTTTTTTAAAATAGTTTAACAAACGAGAAGGGAGTTAGTAACAAAAAAATTGTAACCATGCACAGCAGCATCACGATTTTCGCGTACTTCATCTACTTCAAAAGTTTGTCCGATCTCTCCTTGCGGTTGTTTTGGGACTTGTCAGAAATTAGCAGGGGGGGGAGGGGGGGTAGGAATTTTAAATTTGGGTTCGGAAATGAGGTGACCCATCCCTGCAATGTGAGTGAAATTTGCTAACCCTTTCCTTGAGGTTGGCCTAAAATATCATGACCCTCCCCACTTTACAGAATAGACGTTTTTACCGATACGGCGGCCATATTGAATTAATTCGATTTAAGGCGTATTATAGGATGCCCAGGGGGCATGAGCACATTTCGTTTGTATTTTCGAGATCTTTTCGCGACATTTTTTCTTAAAGTTTTCTTAGAATAAGATTGTAATGGGAAAACGGATCCTTATGCCGTGAATGGATGTAATAATGATCGCCTTTTTCTAGTTTAGTATTAGAAACATGGTATTCCACTGCATATTTCTCGGGAAAAAGGCGATCATTATTACATCCAAACACGGCACAAGGATCTTTTTTCCCATTACAATCTTATTCTTAGAAAACTTTAAGAAAAAATGTCCCGGAAAGCGCTCGAAAATACAAACGAAATGTGCTCATGCCCCTGGGCATCCTATAATACTCCTTAAATCGAATTAATTCAATATGGCCGCCGTATCGGTAAAAAGGTCTATTGAAAGAAAAATGTTCCAGGCTGTTTAAGGTGCAGTATTCCAAGCCAAAATGAAAAAAAGTAAACAAAAACAAAAGGAAAGGAAAGCGAAGAAAGCTAGGGCAGCAAGAATGGAAGCTAACTGCAAAAGAGTCATTGAAACCATTGCACCTCACCAAGAATCGAATGATCAGTTACAAAGCCTATTGGCCCATTATCTCCACAGCATTGTTATAAATGAAAAGTGGATGTTTTTTAAATTCGTGCAATAGTACTTCACAGTTTATATCCATAATGTTTCGTTGTTTTTTTTTTTCCCCTTTTTTTTTTACCAAATAAAGAACTTCCTTTTTCTTCTATGGGTGAGCCTATTCATGATCACGGGCATATATTTGCATGACCCTCCCCCTTTTAATGACCCATTTTTCATGACCCCTCCCTTTTCAGAGTCTCAAAAAGTTGTGACCCTCCCTCTGTTTCCACCCTCCTTCCCCCCCTGCTAATTTCTGACAAGTCCCTTAAAACTAATAGAACCTTTCTTTAGTCATTGTTAAATGGAGCCTTGTTTTTAACCTACGAGCTGCCGAAAAGGACCTTTTCCTGCTGCGATGGTTGCAGGATTTACCATCAGAAACTTGCAGATCGGGAAAAAATTTCATTTATTAATATCATACTCTGCTGAGGTAATTCCTAAAACTTCTTCATGTTGACTACCATGTCATCGAGTTCAATTTTCGTTTTAAGAAATCGTAGCTCCGTGGAGATTTAAGAACCTTGATAAAAAAAGACTCTATTGTTTGTGCATACACTACATCACCTGGCTGGTGAAAACGCAGAAGTCTACGACTAAGTGCAGTTTTGTAAAGATAGTCGTTTTGAGGCTTACCAAGAGAGAATAAGGTACCTCATTCTCTCTTGGGGTCACCTTATGATATAGGATCGAAACGGACCAATCATAAATTTGGATGCTTCTGCTGGGTCCGCAAGTCGAATATTCGTATTCCATCATACCATTTCTTTTATTTTATTACTGTCTCCTAGTAAATTATTTAAAATTCAAAGCTCCACGGTTTTCATGAAATGTTCCTAAAGAATCTTAATCAGCGTTGTAAATTTGCAGCTTTTACCGTGGTAGTTGTGTAAACTTTTAGCAACTCGTAAAGCAAATAAAGACAAGTGATTCTAAACAAAGAGTAGTGAGGCCTACTAGTCTAGCAAACGAAACAGGTTTCTTCCTTTTTGTTAGAAGAATATAAGATTGCTTGATCTTGAATCGGGATTCAATTAGCAAATGGCGGTTCCCCCAAGGCTGTCAGAACGTGGTCATAGAATCAATAAGACACTGTAAGGATTTTCTGATATCAAATTTTCTTCTTCAGTTTTGAGCTAGTTTTGGTTTGGATTACAGGAGCTCTTAAAAACCTAATACTGAGACGAGTTCTTGGAAGCTGTTTGAGTTAATCATTAAGAGTAGTTGTATCATATATTTTTGTTGGGTTAATCTATGTTGCACCGAAGGATTCTTTGCCGGTTCAGCTTTCGACCAATTTTCATTGTCCTGTTGGCTCTGTCGTTGGGCGGTGTATTCATTCTTAAGGAATATGATGATTCAGTTAGCGTGAGCCAAAAATACAATGAAAATTTTAAAGATTTTGAAGCACCTCGAAAACCCGACAAAGAAGAACATTTGGATGTGGGCCGGGAAAGCAAAAAGAAAAGAGAAAACCTAATTATTGTGACACACGGCCGTTCAGGGTCCACTTTCATTGGAAACATCTTTAATCACCATCCAAACGTGTTTTATTTGTTCGAGCCTTATCAAACGGTGGAGCGACTTCATGGAGCAGTAGCAACTGGCGATCGAGATTATCAGGGGGAAGCCTTTGAATGGATGAAAGGAATACTTCAATGCGATTTCGTGTCTACTAAACACGTGCAAGATCTGGAAAGATATTACCGGAGAAGGTACAGAAAGAACTACAATCCTATAAAAAGTATCTCGCTTCTTTCGCCACCGTTCTGCCCTTACAACACGACGCATTCATCATGGTCTGCTGAAAGCTGTCCACCAATGGATAAAGAAACCTTGGAAGCGACTTGTAAATCTAAATACAACATAACAGTGCTAAAGCCGCTGATAGGCAGGATGCCTAACGAAAACGTAAAGCAGTTGCTGTCAGTTTGTGACAATGACCGGATAAACTGCAAGTTTCTCTTCCTGGTTCGCGATCCGCGTGGCATAATTCCCTCTTCGAGGGCCTTTGGGTTTTTTAAAGACGACGACGATTCCCTGCTCGGGACACATGAGTGGTCTAAAAAAATATGCAGCGCGACAGAAATCAATTTGAATTTCTTTCGATCTATGTCCTCAGATGAAAAAAAGCGTTTTATGTTGTTACGTTATGAAGATCTGGCAAAAGATCCGCTTAAGACTTTGCCAAGTTTATTGAAATTTGCCGGGCTCCCCGACGACAAAAATTTGAGAAAATGGCTGGATCTCGCTTCTCATCGTCCTGAAACTGAGAGTGAAAGAAAAGCTGCAGCCTGGCGACAGGACTCATGGGAAGGAGCGGAAAGATGGCGCTGGCTAGTTGCGTCTGACGTCATCAGTGTCATTGAAAAATATTGCAGTCACGTGATGAGTGTGCTGGGCTACAAAGCCGTTGGTGGGTCGCACGATTTACAGAAAAATCTGACAGTTAAGTTGTTAGAGGACAGTTATGAAGCTCTGCGGTGGTTTTGAATTATTTAGCAGCAATCTACAATTCATTAGCTTGAGCCAAGGAAAGGCAAGGGTCAGCTTGGGAAAATCGAAAATTGGAGCTCTCTCAGGGCTGAAAACTTTGCGAAACTTCTTCTGCTTCAGTATATCAGACTTAAGATTTCTTCTGTAATGAAGTAGAGATCAAAATAAGAGGAAAAATCGTTAAGGAACTGAGGGCACACAAACGAAAACGTCCTTGAGGGAGAACATCAAGCATATAAACATGGCGAACGATCCATCTCAACAAAATTAGAGCAGTTAATTAAAATGATTAAAGAAAGTGCATGATCCGTGTTTTATTTTAGAGTAAGTTAACTTTAATTTCTGGCCCCGGTTGGTCAAACGTTGGAGAGCGCAATTCACCGGATAAATCACTATCCAGCGGATAAGTATTAGGGAAACTAATTGCGCGATCCATTGGATAGATTTTTGTCCTATGGATAGCGCTATCCAACGTTTGAACCAACCGCGGCCTGGTCCATTAAGAATGTGTCTTGAAGCGAATTGCCTATCTGTGAACTATCGTCCATAAGAACAAATAAGTTACATTTATAATGTCAAATCGAAGTTACTCAATGCGTACGCAAGTAGTTGGTCTTTTCACTTTAAGCCAGGGCTCGCGGAGCAGTTTTCAAGTGCGGGGGCTGATCCACCTCTTTTTTGAAGTGTAATTGGGGGAGGGAGGTTGTGGGGTTGTGGACTTTAAAAATGGTTGACCCGTTGTCGACTCAATATTTTTTATTACAGTTTCAACTCGGCATCAATCATTTTTTTTAAAATAGTTTAACAAACAAGAAAGGAGTTAGTAACAAAAAAATTGTAACCATGCACAGCAGCATCATGATTTTCGCGTACTTCATTTGCTTTATAAGTTTGTCCGTTCTCTCCTTGCGGCTGTTTAGAACCTTTCTTTAGTCATTGTTAAATGGAGCCTTGTTTTTAACCTACGAGCTGCCGAAAAGGACCTTTTCCTGCTGCGATGGTTGCAGGATTTACCATCAGAAGCTTGCAGATCGGGAAAAAATTTCATTTATCAATATCATCTTCTGCTGAGGTAATTCCTAAAACTTCCTCATGTTAACTACCATGTCATCAAGAACCTTGACAAAAAAGACTTCATTGTTTGTGCATACACTACATCATCTGGCTGGTGAAAACGCAGAAGTCTACGACTAAGTGCAGTTTTGTAAAGATAGTCGTTTTGAGGCTTACCAAGAGAGAATAAGGTACCTCATTCTCTCTTGGGGTCATCTTATGATATAGGATCGAAACGGACCAATCATAAATTTGGATGCTCCTGCTAGGTCCGCCAGTCGAATATTCGTATTCCATCAACTTTTTGAAAAAAGAAATAATAAAATTATGAAATATGATACTTCTTAATATTATTATTTGTTTTTTCAAAAAGTTTGGGGGGCCCTGGTCCCCCCAGCCCCTCCCCCTACGCAGGCCTTGTAAGCTTAGTTCATGACGATTTAGCTCTTGGTTCCTTATGCCAACAAAGAAATTCATAAGGTTAAGGCTGGTTTTCACCAGCGACGGAGTCGTAGTCGGAATAGTAGGCGGAGTTCGTAGGAGCGCTTATTACCTTGTGACAATCAAAAATCGGAGTGATGTCGTGAGCGGCGTCTTGAGCTCGACGGAATCGGAGTCAGAACGGAATCAGAACGTTTCCATCAGGGCCTTACGCTCTGGTTTCCATTTTCTTCCGACTCAGCTTATGACTCCGTCGCTTCGTTGTCGGAGTCGTTGTCGTTTCCACGCTTTGTGATTGGTTTGGTTCTTCTGCTTGGGCTAGCGACTCCGACAACCTAGTTTTCACTTGATCGTAAACGACGGACACGTCAGCGGAATCAGAACGCTGTTTTCACTAGATCGTAAAGTTCTGCGCTTCTTATTTCGACCCCAACTTTAGAAATCAAAGCATAAATTCGTAAGGCATACCCAGCTTTTTCTCTTCACAGTCATGTTGACAGTTTCGATAATTAGCAGCCAAAATGATCATGCAAGTCTCTGTTTAGAAAAAGATGACAGCTATCAAAACCGTGCAAACCTTAAACGAAAACGAAAAACCTAGCTATGTCTGAATAATAAACTATGTATTATTTTTCTTATCCCCTAAAGGGCGATGTGTAGTGCAGATTGCGACTGTGTGAATCGAAACACCATTTAACAAAATATGTCCGCCTCTTACGTTACTAAGTCACATATCACAGTACAAAACAGGTTGGATCAATAAAAGATATGAATGCGAAAGATATGACGTCTATGAAAGATATAACGGCATGATCAATCTTAAGCACTTGGTATCAAAAGGTTTTACTGAAGCAACTATTGGGAACTGAAGTGGGCCCGCTATTCTGCTAACTCTTTGCCTCTCAGAAAGTTTATTTTGTTTGTAGAGAGGTAATCAAGCCCGCACGGTTCCGCTTTGGGTGACAGTCAGTCACTAAGATACTAATAGTTTGGCCAAAAATGATTCTCTAGATTAATACATCTGAGTAATTGGTATATGATCCCCGGGGTACTCCCCTGTGATGGCCTATACCGGGAGGCTCCGCCCGAAAGGGGCCGTACCTTTTTCAGGCTTCAAGTATATGAAAGGGAAGGGAAATCTGTCATTTCGGTCTGTAAAAGCGGACCCAAACGGGCTAACAGATTCATTTTATGGCCATGAAAAGTCAAGAAAACTTCTGGTTTTGTGATTTATTCATATTTTAAAGACGATGCATTTACAGTAGTTAAGTTACCTAAACTAGTAGGTACCTGCGGGTTCTAATTTTTGCGAATTTTTTCGGATTGACCTCGATCCGCAAAAATTAGTTCCCGAAAAAAAAAAAACGCAAGATAAAACGCCGCAAAATTAACTCCCTTCAGTCAAATTAAAAACTCTGCTTTTAATGGACTTATTGTGTATGGTAGGGATAGGCTTTTGTTTTGTTTTGCTGTTGTTCAGTCCCTTTGTGCAGTAAGATATTACAGTAATTACCGTATTATTTTCCATTAAATATGTCAGTAGATTGAACTTTGACTCAACATATTGTAAAATAAAAGTTGAAAATACCGTATTAAGGTTTCTTCCACTTAAATATTCTGCTACGTGAACAGAAAATCGCAAAAATTAGTTCCCACCAGAAACTTCAGTCATCTCGATCCGCAAAAATTTGTTCCTGCAAACCACAAAAAATCGCCAATCCGCAAAATAAAACTCCCGCAAAATGTTCATGCTACACGGTATGTAAAATTAAAGGGGTACCGTTTGTCAATAGAAGGTATTCGAAAGGGTTCCTTTTCTGTCAAAAATGGTATGTAAAAGGGTAAGAGGGCCTCCGCGAATAAAACATTGTCGAGGACCCATTCCCCCCCCCCCTACCCCCCCCCGGGTATAGGACATACTGGAGCAGAAACCAATTGTGGAATTACGCCCGTTTTAGATATCTTATGAACGGTTACAACAGTTAGATATTTGCAGGAGCAACAATCGTCTGTAGTCTGTTCCCTTTAATCAAGTTGTAAAATAAGTGTCCTTTGATTTAAGACTGATTTCAGGGAGAAAACACCATCACTCGGGTGATAAGTTTGAGGCAGGACTTTTGCGTTTACCAGTAAGTTACCTCGCTCGCACCTAAGTGGAAGCAATTAATCTTTCTTAAAGGTGTAATCATTAAAATCAGTGAGAAAAAGCTTATTTTGAAAAAAAATTTAATTATGTTTTCCGTCTGATTGTGTATAATTTAACCTACACGGAGCAAAACTGTCAATAACTTAAATAAATTTCGGTAGTAGACACTCCACTTTGTAAAGAAAATATCACTTTAAGGTCCTTCTCTTTATATAGTGCAAATCTGTGCCTATTGTAAAAATTTTGAATGGCTTAAGTAGATTTCATAGTAATCAACAAAATCTGACATTTGAACACTGTCGATCTGGTATCCATGGCAATAGCATTCTTTAGACCAATTAACAACGGGAAACCTATATTCGTGCTTTGTAAGGAAGGCTAAGGTCAAGTGTTACAGTTCTGTCGACTGCCCTTTGGCTAAAACGATCTCAACAAGATGACGGTGCGCACTCGGAAACAAACCGTTTTTAGAATCATTGCGTTGACAATCCTTTTTCTTATTTTTTGGTTCGTTCGTCAAAACGTGCTTATAACATCAACCCTACGTGTCAAACATAAGGACAAACAAAGTCTTGACTTTGAATTGGATTTGTCCTCTCTTGGCGCTAACTCAAAACAAACTCGAAGAAACATTATAATAGTTTCTCATGGGCGTTCCGGATCCACAATAACTGGAGACATGTTCAACCACCATCCTTCTGTGTTCTATTTGCATGAGCCGCTGCAAACTGTTGAGAGAATTAGTCAATTTCAAAAGAACGCAAGACTTCCCCGGACGATCCTGATTATGGCAGCCTCATGTCCGAGGTCTTAAACGGCATTTTCCGGTGTAATTTTAGCAGGCCAGTGGTTGAAGATTTGGAACATTTCTATCGTCATCCGAGCCATCCTCGTGCTAGCCACGCAATTGCGTCGCCACCTTTGTGCCCATATGAAATTAACGATTCAAGATGGGACCCAAGCCTCTGTCCTCCACTGACAAGTGGATCTCTGGGAAAGGTTTGTCGGGACAACTACAAGATGACTGTGGCAAAAATCCTGCTCAGTCGCATCACAGGAGCAAGCATTAAACATATTCTAGAGTCATGCAGTTCAGCCAAAGTTGATTGCAAGATCATTTTTCTCGTTAGAGATCCCCGCGCTGTCATTGCTTCTTCTCGAAGTGTTAATTTTTTCAAAGATTCCGTAAGGGATGTGAGTAGGGCAAATTTGCGGACCTATAGCTTTACAAATTGCAAGCAAACTGAGGAAAATTTGGCGCTTGTTAAGTCTCTTTCCTTTCGCTGGCGAAAGCGTGTAATGATTCAACGATACGAAGACTTTGCAATGGATCCTCTAACAGGGCTGTCACGCCTTTTCGATTTCGCAGGGCTGTTAGTCCCAGAGGACGTGAAAACCTGGTTGGATAAAACGACTCATCCAAGCAGTGATCACGAAGAACTAAGGTCGGCATGCAGAGGATACCATCCGGCCTTCTGCACCGTTGACGAATCCACTGTGGCTGTGAATCGATGGCGTTGGAAAGTTCCGCTCATTGACATTGACATCATGGAACGTTATTGCAAGGATTTAATGCAGATAATGGGCTACAGGCCTGTGGATCGGTCTCATGAGCTGTTGTCTAATATCAGTATCCCTTTGTTTAAGAAAGATTACCAAGTAAAAGGGTGGTTCTAATTGGATTTAATATGGTGAATAGATTCCTCATTGGAATAAGAGTTTTCCTTCAATTATATGGTGGTGAAACCTCACTCGAGAAATTGGGAGGGTAAAGATGACATAAATTGAAAAAATTTTAAAAGAACTAAGAGAGCTACTTTCTGAAATAAAAAAGCATGGTGCCGCATTTTTCAGGGGTTCGAGGAAGGAATTAAAAAGGTAATTGCTAAGTTTTATAAGAAGCGAAAAAACCATAATTACTGCGGAGTACGTTGTACAACTAACCCTTTTGGTAGTACTTATCAGACCCTTATTCACTGAGCGGAATGGTTGCAATGTTTGGGTGAAGAAAATATGAAAAATCTCATACCAGATTTTGTGGCTTTTTTTCTTTCTCACTGTCATTGCTTATGTAGCTGCACCAAATCTCCTTTTTCCGGTGGAATTTTACGAGGGAAAAACTTTCGCTTTATAATTCGCTTCAAAATAGCAATGCTCGAAAAAAAGTCGACCTGTAGTCCGGGACAAGAAGATTTTCTTGCGCGGCAAGTAACTGCAAGGGGCCGGGCAAGTCATCCTCTGAAGAAATCGTGAACTAAGCTGAGCAAGGAGTGGTCCCGAGCAAGCAAATTGCGAGAGCTGCTTACCCAAAGGACAAGCTGGAATTCAAGTTTCTTCGAGCCAAATATTTCAGGAAATCGCCTCTTTTCTTTATGATTCCGTAAAATGAAATTAAGCCTTAACGACACCTGCGCGATCATTTTCCACTGGGACAGCGTCAAACTTGGCTAGTGCCAATGTACACTGTCTGGCATGGTCACAGAGATTTAGTGAACTACTCAGATAGCTAGAAATACATTATCTGACTGAGGTTAAAATTTACACACAATTGCCTCCTTCATAACAGTCTGTCACTGCAACGTATACGGATCACAATTATTCCATAACTCGCCATTGTTGCAGATTAAACAAAGCCGAAGAAATACATTAAACACGAGTAAACACGATTGGAAGAGATGCTTGTTTCACGGTCACTAAGCAAACAAACATAGCGATGGGTCGTGTTGAAACGACAACAAAAGATAGAGCAGCGCGGTCGAATTTTTTATAAATTGACTTTGATGAGCTTTTAAAAAACCTAGAAAGAGAGTTATGAACGGAGAAACGCCAGAGAAAGAAAACTGAGTCTATCGCAAGTAATTAAAATTTGCAGGGCTCAACTCTTTCTTCTAAGAGTGCCGTGGGAAAGTATTCTTTGTGTTTTGTTGATAATGCCTCCTTAATGTAGAAGTGTCGTTTTTACTTTTTGCATTTTAATTTTTCTCCGACATGAACAAAGTCAAAGTCAGGACTTTCTTCAAAAACAATTTGGATAGAGAAATTTTCGATAAGGGAGTAATAAACCTTTGATTATTATGATAATTGGGACTGTATTACAAAAGCTGGGAATGGGTAATATAAATTCTGAAAAATTTTACTGAGTACTTGGCCTTATTTTACCCTTCTACGACCCAGTTTCCATGGCCTGGAAAATCGGCTTTTAGAATCAATCTTCCAACCAGAAATTTGAGTGATTAAAAGCCAAAAAATGATACACACCAATCAAGCCTTTTACCGTGTGAGAAATGCATCAAGGTTGAGAGGCACCAAAAAAGTGTTGTCGCTTTTTATTTAAAACTCTTCCCAGACGCAGATTACAGGATTAGACAGCGGGCTTGATGATGGGCTGCACTTTCTGGGACAGCCTGCATGGCACTCTCGCCCTTTAATTTTCCGCCCTTTCCCTTCGCCATGAAACGCCTGATCTGCTGTATATTGTTACTTCTGATACTGAGGAATACTTACTACGTTGGTGGGATTTTGCGAAAAAAGACTCGAGCATATTTCACGGGATCTAATTTTTTCCATTTTACCAAAAAAAAATTCATTAAAAGGAACTGACTTTCGTCAAGATTGTCAAAATACTGATCTGTTGGTCTTAGAATTAACACAAATCATGTTTCCATGGCAATAGTTTTAAAAGCAATGACACTAAACAAAACTCATTCAAAATAAGCCTCTTCCTGGATAGCTTACTGACTTGAAAGTTGGTCAATTACCTAGAGAACTTTCTAGACCTACCTCCTTTGGAGATTTTTTTTCCTTTTCAGAAGGGGAATGGGGTGGGGGGAGAGAGCGTCTTACACATCGAAGTTAGGATACGAAGCACTATATCGAAGACCACCCCTTGTGCAAAGTATTGTGCGAAGTAGCCTGCGTAACAGACGGAACTAACCTCCGTCTGCGAGCCAGCGCCGATATCCTTTTTGATGTGAAGTATATATGAAATAATTCATTTTGATATCCTTTTTCTTGGCTCCCACCTGGATTTGAGTACGCACTGTTATTGGCTTGTTAAAAAAGCAATTGTCAACTTTCCAATAAGGTTGAAGTTGAATTTCGACACGCCTCTCCGGTAATTCGTTGAGGGCCTAGAGCAAGGGAATCGGCGCTGCTGCTTCGTAGACGTTGCTAACCGGGGTCAGACTAAGTTTGCGACCCCAGCCTGTGTACAGACCCCCTCCCCTCCCCTCAGAAAGAACCGGAGAATTCTCCAATTTTTACTGAGGGGTGGGGGGGGGGGGTCTGTACACAGGCTATTGCGACGTAGGCCTAGTGCAAATGGGATTATAGAAATTCCGATCATTGAACTGGACGACAACTTCATCCTGGGTACCAGAGCTCGAGGCAGGAGCTCACGAAGCATCATGGGCTCCAACCAGAGGTTAATTATTTTCTTTGCGTGCGTCAGGGTGCTTGCGATCGCGCTAAAGTATACGTACCAACTCCGCGGAGTAAACCGCGGTTTACTGCGCGGTTTAACTGCGCGGTATGGTCAGTACCTTACACATGCGCACAACCATATCATCCCGGCAGTGAGGCAATCTCGATCCCAGTGCTTACGCAATCTATTGGGCAGTGGGGCTATGCCATGCTGATGAGGTCCTAATGAGGACGAAACAGCTGTCCATAACTGCCACTTCCGGGTTATAAGGTTATTACTTTCACTACTGATTCAGTGTTTAAACTCAGATATTATCACTGTGATGTTGATAACAAAATCTATTTGAACGTGTACTAAAAACTTCTAAGTGTTTGAATAAATACTGTCGGCGCCATTTGTTAACATAACTTCACCCGGGCGCGAAAAGAGTTCTCAATGAAAAGAAGCTCATTATTGAGTATTTGTAAGGAATTTTATGTTGACAAATTATCATATGCACCCTTGCCCAAGTTTTATAAGGCCAGTTGGAAAAACCAGGACTGAACTCTGGTCTGGACTCTGGACTGGACTGGACCGTCCTTTTTTTTACGGGGATAATTTTTTTGTTTTTGTTTTTGTTTTGTTTTGTCTTTTTGGGGGGGGGGCGAGGAGGGGTTCTGGACTGGATAGGACTAGTTCTCCAAACAGAGAAAGCACGTACTATGCTTTCATAGTCTGTAATCGCCAAACAAAAAATTACCACTTTTGTCCATTTGTCGTGTTATAACTAAAGGATTTTATTATATGGCCTGTTCCGCGAGCGAGCAAGACGAAACGGATTCCATTTTCTGCATGGGAACCCGAACGGGCACGGGATTTCCCGCTTTGTTCCCGCAATTTCTCTTGATCATTTCATCAAAAATCCTTTATTGACCCAGCATATTCAGTCAAAATGGCTGGATATTGGCAAAAACAAAGGAACATGGTCAATATCCAAAAAGCCGGGTCATTAGATACGAGTTAAAAATTTATGAGCACGAAAAAGCTTCTCGCGCACGTGAGAAAAAAACCTGTGGTACTAAACCTTCAATGTCTCTTTTCTTTGTTCAACGAAAACGGCCCAGAAGAATGTACAGCGTAAAGGCACCGTGTGCTTGAAAAAACTTTGTTATGAAATCTAATCTTCCATTTGCCCCTTGCTGTCTCTTAGGAAATTATTTAAAATTCAAAGCTCCACGGTTTTCATGAAATGTTCCTAAAGAATCTTAATCAGCGTTGTGAATTTGCAGCTTTTACTGTAGTAGTTGTGTAAACTTTTAGCCACTCGTAAAGCAAATAAAGACAAGTGATTCTAAACAAAGAGTAGTGAGGCCTACTAGTCTAGCAAACGAAACAGGTTTCTTCCTTTTTGTTTGAAGAATATAAAATTGTTTGATCTCGAATCGGGATTCAATTAGCAAATGGCGGTTTCCCCAAGGCTGTCAGAACGTGGTCATAGAATCAATAAGACAGTGTAAGGAATTTCTGATATCAAATTTTCTTCTTCAGTTTTGGTGTGGATTACAGGAGCTTAAAAACTTGATACTGAGACGAGTTCTTGGAAGCTGTTTGAGTTAATCATTAAGAGTAGTTGTATCATATATTTTTGAAGGGTTAATTTATGTTGCTCCGAAGGATTCTTTGCCGGTTCAGCTTTCGACCAATTTTCATTGTCCTGTTTGCTCTGTCGTTGGGCGGTGTATTCATTCTTAGGGAAGATGACGATTCCGTTCGCGTGAGACAAAAATACGATGAAAATTTTAAAGATTTTGAAGCACCTCGAAAACCCGACAAAGAAGAACATTTGGATGTGGGCCGGGAAAGCAAAAAGAAAAGAGAAAACCTAATTATTGTGACACACGGCCGTTCAGGGTCCACTTTCATTGGAAACATCTTTAATCACCATCCAAACGTGTTTTATTTGTTCGAGCCTTATCAAACGGTGGAGCGACTTCATGGAGCAGTAGCAACTGGCGATCGAGATTATCAGGGAAAGCCTTTGAATGGATGAAAGGAATACTTCAATGCGATTTCGTGTCTACTAAACACGTGCAAGATCTGGAAAGATATTACCGGAGAAGGTACAGAAAGAACTACAATCCTATAAAAAGTATCTCGCTTCTTTCGCCACCGTTCTGCCCTTACAACACGACGCATTCATCATGGTCTGCTGAAAGCTGTCCACCAATGGATAAAGAAACCTTGGAAGCGACTTGTAAATCTAAATACAACATAACAGTGCTAAAGCCGCTGATAGGCAGGATGCCTAACGAAAACGTAAAGCAGTTGCTGTCAGTTTGTGACAATGACCGGATAAACTGCAAGTTTCTCTTCCTGGTTCGCGATCCGCGTGGCATAATTCCCTCTTCGAAGGCCTTTGGATTTTTTAAAGACGACGACGATTCCCTGCTCGGGACACATGAGTGGTCTAAAAAAATATGCAGCGCGACAGAAATCAATTTAAATTTGTTTCGATCTATGTCCTCAGATGAAAAAAAGCGTTTTATGTTGTTACGTTATGAAGATCTGGCAAAAGATCCGCTTAAGACTTTGCCAAGTTTATTGAAATTTGCCGGGCTCCCCGACGACAAAAATTTGAGAAAATGGCTGGATCTCGCTTCTCATCGTCCTGAAACTGAGAGTGAAAGAAACGTTGCCCGCTGGCGACAGGACTCATGGGAAGGAGCGGAAAGATGGCGCTGGCTAGTTGAGTCTGACGTCATCAGTGTCATTGAAAAATATTGCAGTCACGTGATGAGTGTGCTAGGCTACAAAGCCGTTGGTGGGTCGCACGATTTACAGACAAATCTGGCGGTTAAGTTGTTAGAGGACAGTTATGAAGCTCTGCGGTGGTTTTGAATTATTTAGCAGCAATCTACTTGAGCCAAGAAAAGGCAAGGGTCAGCTTGGGAAAATCGAAAATTTGAGCTCTCTCAGGGCTGAAAACTTTGCGAAGCTTCTTCTGCTTCAGTATTTTAGACTTAAGATTTCTTCTGTAATGAAGTAGAGATCAAAATAAGAGGAAAAATCGTTAAGGAACTGAGGGCACACAAACGAAAACGTCCTTGAGGGAGAACATCCAGTTCAAGTTCAAGTTCAAGTTCATTTATTCACACTTATTCAATTACAATACAACAATAAGGAAAAAAGGAAGAAGTAAAAAACAGAGCTAACTGTTAAACTCTCCACGCGTTTAACTCTCCACCCGCCATCTTGCGCGGCGCTTGACAACCTTGAAGATTCAAGCATATAATCATGGTGAACGAGGAAGGAATTTTAAATTTGGGTTCGGAAATGAGGTGACCCATCCCTGCAATGTGAGTGAAATTTGCTAACCATTTCCTTGAGCTTGGCCTAAAATATCATGACCCTCCCGACTTTAAGGTGCAGTATTCCAAGCCAAAAAGAAAAAAAGGAAACAAAAACAAAATAAAAGGAAAGCGAAGAAAGCTAGGGCAACAAGAATGGAAGCTAACTGCAAAAGAGTTATTGAAACCATTGCACCTCACCAAGAATCGCATGTTGTTACAAAGCCTATTGGCCCATTATCTCCACAGCATTGTTATAAATGAAAAGTGGATGTTTGTTAAATTCTTGCAATAGCACTTCACAGTTTATATCCATAATGTTTCGTTAATAGTTCTTTTTTTTCCCCTTTTTTGACCAAATAAAGAACTTCCTTTTTCTTCTATGGGTGAGCCTATTCATGATCACGTGCATATATTTGCATGACCCTCCCCCTTTTAATGACCCATTTTTCATGACCCCTCCCTTTTCTGAGTCTCAAAAAGTTGTGACCCTCCCTCTGTTTCCACCCTCCCTCCACCCTGCTAATTTTTGACAAGTCCCTTAAAACTAATAGAACCTTTCTCTTAGTTTAGTCATTGTTAAATGGAGCCTTGTTTTTAACCTACGAGCTGCCGAAAAGGACCTTTTCCTGCTGCAATTGTTGAGGGATTTACCATCAGAAACTTGCAGATCGGGAAAAAATTTCATTTATTAATATCATACTCTGCTGAGGTAATTCCTAAAACTTCTTGATGTTGACTACCATGTCATCGAGTTCAATTTGTTTTAAGAAATCGTAGCTCCGTGGAGATTTAAGAACCTTGATAAAAAAAGACTCCATTGTTTGTGCATACACTTCATCACCTGGCTGGTGAAAACGCAGAAGTCTACGACTAAGTGTAGTTTTGTAAAGATAGTCGTTTTGAGGCTTACCAAGAGAGAAGGAGGTACCTCGTTCTCTCTTGGGCTCACCTTATGATATAGGATCGAAACGGACTAACCATAAATTTGGATTCTTCGGCTAGGTCCGCCAGTCGAATATTCGTATTCCATCAAAGATTCCTTTTAATTGAAAATGTATATGTCTTAATTTTATCATTTCTTTTTTCAAAAAGTTCGGGGGGGGGGCTGGCCCTCCCCAGCCCCTCCCCCTACGCAGGCCCTGGAAGCTTAGTTCATGACGATTTAGCTCTTGGTTCCTTATGCCAACAACGACATTCATAAGGTTAAGGCTGGTTTTCACCAGCGACGGAGTCGGAGGCGGAATCGTAGGCGGAGTCGTAAGAGCGCTTATGATCTTGTGACAATCAAAAATCGGAGTGATGTCGTGAACGGCGTCTTGAGCTCGACGGAATCGGAGTCCGAACGGAATCAGAACGTTTCCATCAGGGCCTTACACCCTGGTTTCCATTTTCTTTCGACTCAGCTTATGACTCCGTCGCTTCGTTTGGTTCTTCTGCTGGGGCTCGCGACTCCGGCAACCTAGTTTTCACTTGCTCGTAAGCGACGGATACGTCAGCGGAATGAGAATGCTGTTTTTCACTAGATCATAAAGTTATACGCTTCTTATTACGACTCCGACTTTAGAAATCAAAACATAAATTCGTAAGGCATACCCAGCTTTTTCTCTTCACAGTCATGTTGACAGTTTCGATAATTAGCAGCCAAAATAATCATGCAAGTCTCTGTTTAAAAAAAGATGACAGCTATCAAAACCGTGCAAACCTTAAACGAAAACGAAAAACCTAGCTATGTCTGAATAATAAACTATGTATTATTTTTCTTATCCCCTAAAGCGCGATGTGTAGTGCGGATTGCGACTGCGTGAATCGAAACACCATTTAACAAAATATGTCCGCCTCTTACGTTACTAAGTCACATATCACAGTACAAAACAGGTTGGATCAATAAAAGATATGAATGCGAAAGATATGACGTCTATGAAAGATATAACGACATGATCAATCTTAAGCACTTGGTATCAAAAGGTTTTACTGAAGCAACTATTGGGAACTGAAGTGGGCCCGCTATTCTGCTAACTCTTTGCCTCTCAGAAAGTTTATTTTGTTTGTAGAGAGGTAATCAAGCCCGCACGGTTCCGCTTTGGGTGACAGTCAGTTACTAAGATACTAATAGTTTGGCCAAAAATGATTCTCTAGATTAATACATCTGAGTAATTGGTATATGATCCCCCGGGGGTACTCCCTGTGATGGCCTATACCGGGAGGCTCCGCCCGAAAGGGGCCGTACCTTTTTCAGGCTTCAAGTATATGAAAGGGAAGGGAAATCTGTCATTTCGGTCTGTAAAAAGCGGACCCAAACGGGCTAACAGATTCATTTTATGGCCATGAAAAAGTCAAGAAAACTTCTGGTTTTGTGATTTATTCATATTTTAAAGACGATGCATTTACAGTAGTTAAGTTACCTAAACTAGTAGGTACCTGCGGGTTCTAATTTTTGCGAATTTTTTCGGATTGACCTCGATCCGCAAAAATTAGTTCCCGCAGAAAAAAAAAACCCGCAAGATAAAACGCCGCAAAAATTAACTCCCTTCAGTCAAATTAAAAACTCTGCTTTTAATGGACTTGTTGTGTATGGTAGGGATAGGCTTTTGTTTTGTTTTGCTGTTGTTCAGTCCCTTTGTGCAGTAAGATATTACAGTGATTACCGTATTATTTTCCATTAAATATGTCAGTAGATTGAACTTTGACTCAACATATTGTAAAATAAAAGTTGAAAATACCGTATTAAGGTTTCTTCCACTTAAATATTCTGCTACGTGAACAGAAAATCGCAAAAATTAGTTCCCACCAGAAACTTCAGTCATCTCGATCCGCAAAAATTTGTTCCTGCAAACCACAAAAAATCGCCAATCCACAAAATAAAACTCCCGCAAAATGTTCATGCCACACGCTATGTAAAATTAAAGGGGTACCGTTTGTCAATAGAAGGTATTCGAAAGGGTTCCTTTTCTGTCAAAAATGGTATGTAAAAGGGTAAGAGGGCCTCCGCGAATAAAACATTGTCGAGGACCCATTCCCCCCCCCCCTACCCCCTCCCGGGTATAGGACATACTGGAGCAGAAACCAATTGTGGAATTACGCCCGTTTTAGATATCTTATGAACGGTTACAACAGTTAGATATTTGCAGGAGCAACAATCGTCTGTAGTCTGTTCCCTTTAATCAAGTTGTAAAATAAGTGTCCTTTGATTTAAGACTGATTTCAGGGAGAAAACACCATCACTCAGGTGATAAGTTTGAGGCAGGACTTTTGCGTTTACCAGTAAGTTACCTCGCTCGCACCTAAGTGGAAGCAATTAATCTTTCTTAAAGGTGTAATCATTAAAATCAGTGAGAAAGCTTATTTTGAAAAAAATTTAATTATGTTTTCCGTCTGATTGTGTATAATTTAACCTACACGGAGCAAAACTGTCAATAACTTAAATAAATTTCGGTAGTAGACACTCCACTTTGTAAAGAAAATATCACTTTAAGGTCCTTCTCTTTATATAGTGCAAATCTGTGCCTATTGTAAAAATTTTGAATGGCTTAAGTAGATTTCATAGTAATCAACAAAATCTGACATTTGAACACTGTCGATCTGGTATCCATGGCAATAGCATTCTTTAGACCAATTAACAACGGGAAACCTATATTCGTGCTTTGTAAGGAAGGCTAAGGTCAAGTGTTACAGTTCTGTCAACTGTCCCTTTGGCTAAAACGATCTCAACAAGATGACGGTGCGCACTCGGAAACAAACCGTTTTTAGAATCATTGCGTTGACAATCCTTTTTCTTATTTTTTGGTTCGTTCGTCAAAACGTGCTTATAACATCAACCCTACGTGTCAAACATAAGGACAAACAAAGTCTTGACTTTGAATTGGATTTGTCCTCTCTTGGCGCTAACTCAAAACAAACTCGAAGAAACATTATAATAGTTTCTCATGGGCGTTCCGGATCCACAATAACTGGAGACATGTTCAACCACCATCCTTCTGTGTTCTATTTGCATGAGCCGCTGCAAACTGTTGAGAGAATTAGTCAATTTCAAAAAGAACGCAAGACTTCCCCGGACGATCCTGATTATGGCAGCCTCATGTCCGAGGTCTTAAACGGCATTTTCCGGTGTAATTTTAGCAGGCCAGTGGTTGAAGATTTGGAACATTTCTATCGTCATCCGAGCCATCCTCGTGCTAGCCACGCAATTGCGTCGCCACCTTTGTGCCCATATGAAATTAACGATTCAAGATGGGACCCAAGCCTCTGTCCTCCACTGACAAGTGGATCTCTGGGAAAGGTTTGTCGGGACAACTACAAGATGACTGTGGCAAAAATCCTGCTCAGTCGCATCACAGGAGCACGCATTAAACATATTCTAGAGTCATGCAGTTCAGCCAAAGTTGATTGCAAGATCATTTTTCTCGTTAGAGATCCCCGCGCTGTCATTGCTTCTTCTCGAAGTGTTAATTTTTTCAAAGATTCTGTAAGGGATGTGAGTAGGGCAAATTTGCGGACCTATAGCTTTACAAATTGCAAGCAAACTGAGGAAAATGTGACGCTTGTTAAGTCTCTTTCCTTTCGCTGGCGAAAGCGTGTAATGATTCAACGATACGAAGACTTTGCAATGGATCCTCTAACAGGGCTGTCACGCCTTTTCGATTTCGCAGGGCTGTCGGTCCCAGAGGACGTGAAAACCTGGTTGGATAAAACGACTCATCCAAGCAGTGATCACGAAGAACTAAGGTCGGCATGCAGAGGATACCATCCGGCCTTCTGCACCGTTGACGAATCCACTGTGGCTGTGAATCGATGGCGTTGGAAAGTTCCGCTCATTGACATTGACATCATGGAACGTTATTGCAGGGATTTAATGCAGATAATGGGCTACAGGCCTGTGGATCGGTCTCATGAGCTGTTGTCTAATATCAGTATCCCTTTGTTTAAGAAAGATTACCAAGTAAAAGGGTGGTTCTAATTGGATTTAATATGGTGAATAGATTCCTCATTGGAATAAGAGTTTTCCTTCAATTATATGGTGGTGAAACCTCACTCGAGGAATTGGGAGGGTAAAGATGACATAAATTGAAAAACTTTTAAAAGAACTAAAAGAGCTACTTTCTGAAATAAAAAAGCATGGTGCCGCATTTTTCAGGGGTTCGAGGAAGGAATTAAAAAGGTAATTGCTAAGTTTTATAAGAAGCGAAAAAACCATAATTACTGCGGAGTACGTTGTACAACTAACCCTTTTGGTAGTACTTATCAGACCCTTATTCACTGAGCGGAATGGTTGCAATGTTTGGGTGAAGAAAATATGAAAAATCTCATACCAGATTTTGTGGCTTTTTTTCTTTCTCACTGTCATTGCTTATGTAGCTGCACCAAATCTCTTTTTTCCGGTGGAATTTTACGAGGGAAAAACTTTCGCTTTATAATTCGCTTAAAAATAGCAATGCTCGAAAAAAAGTCGACCTGTAGTCCGGGACAAGAACATTTTCTTGCGCGGCAAGTAACAGCAAGGGGCCGGGCAAGTCATCCTCTGAAGAAATCGTGAGCTAAGCTGAGCAAGGAGTGGTCCCGAACAAGCAAATTGCGAGAGCTGCTTACCCAAAGGACAAGCTGGAATTCAAGTTTCTTCGAGCCAAATATTTCAGGAAATCGCCTCTTTTCTTTATGATTCCGTAAAATGAAATTAAGCCTTAACGACACCTGCGCGATCATTTTCCACTGGGACAGCGTCAAACTTGGCTAGTGCCAATGTACACTGTCTGGCATGGTCACAGAGATTTAGTGAACTATTCAGATAGCTAGAAATACATTATCTGACTGAGGTTAAAATTTACACACAATTGCCTCCTTCATAACAGTCTGTCACTGCAACGTATACGGATCACAATTATTCCATAACTCGCCATTGTTGCAGATTAAACAAAGCCGAAGAAATACATTAAACACGAGTAAACACGATTGGAAGAGATGCTTGTTTCACGGTCACTAAGCAAACAAACATAGCGATGGGTCGTGTTGAAACGACAACAAAAGATAGAGCAGCGCGGTCGAATTTTTTATAAATTGACTTTGTTGACCTTTTGATTTCAGATTTAATACGAGCTTTTAAAAAGCCTAGAAAGAGAGTTATGAACGGAGAAAAGCCAGAGAGAGAAAACTGAGTCTATCGCAAGTAATTAAAATTTCCAGGGCTCAACTCTTTCTTCTAAGAGTGCCGTGGGAACGGTATTCTTTGTGTTTTGTAGATAATGCCTCCTTAATGTAGAAGTGTCGTTTTTACTTTTTGCATTTTAATTTTTCTCCGACATGAACAAAGTCAAAGTCAGGACTTTCTTCAAAAACAATTTGGATAAAGAAATTTTCGATAAGGGAGTAATAAACCTTTGATTATTATGATAATTGGGACTGTATTACAAAAGCTGGGAATGGGTAATATAAATTCTGAAAAATTTTACTGAGTACTTGGCCTTATTTTACCCTTCTACGACCCAGTTTCCATGGCCTGGAAAATCGGCTTTTAGAATCAATCTTCCAACCAGAAATTTGAGTGATTAAAAGCCAAAAAATGATACACACCAATCAAGCCTTTTACCGTGTGAGAAATGCATCAAGGTTGAGAGGCACCAAAAAATGTTGTCGCTTTTTATTTAAAACTCTTCCCAGACGCAGATTACAGGATTAGACAGCGGGCTTGATGATGGGCTGCGCTTTCTGGGACAGCCTGCATGGCACTCTCGCCCTTTAATTTTCCGCCCTTTCCCTTCGCCATGAAACGCCTGATCTGCTGTATATTGTTACTTCTGATACTGAGGAATACTTACTACGTTGGTGGGATTTTGCGAAAAAAGACTCGAGCATATTTCACGGGATCTAATTTTTTCCATTTTACCAAAAAAAATTCATTAAAAGGAACTGACTTTCGTCAAGATTGTCAAAATACTGATCTGTTGGTCTTAGAATTAACACAAATCATGTTTCCATGGCAATAGTTTTAAAAGCAATGACACTAAACAAAACTCATTCAAAATAAGCCTCTTCCTGGATAGCTTACTGACTTGAAAGTTGGTCAATTACCTAGAAAACTTTCTAGACCTACCTCCTTTGGAGATTTTTTTTCCTTTTCAGAAGGGGAATGGGGTGGGGGGAGGGAGCGTCTTACTCAACGAAGTTAGGATACGAAGCACTATATCGAAGACCACCCCTTGTGCAAAGTATTGTGGCAAGTAGCCTGCGTAACAGACGGAACTAACCTCCGTCTGCGAGCCAGCGTCGATATCCTTTTTGATGTGAAGTATATATGAAATAATTCATTTTGATATCCTTTTTCAGGGGCTCCCACCTTTTCGGATTTGAGTTTGACGCACTTTGTTAAAATTGGCTTGTTAAAACATCAATTGTCAACTTTCCAATTTAAAGGTTGAAGTTGAATTTTCGACACGCCTCTTTTCGGTAATTTTGATCGTTGAGGGCCTTCAGCTAGGAGATCCGAACAACAGATGAAAAAGTTTTTAAGGTTCAACAATGAATCGGCGCTGCTGCTTCGTTTGAGACGTTGCAACCGGGGTCAATGACTAAGTTTGGGCCTAGACCCGAGCCTGACGTTGCTAACCGGGGTCACACCCGACCCCAGACCCCTCTCCCTCAGAAAGAACCGGAGAATTCTCCAATTTTTACTGAGGGGTGGGGGGTCTGTACACAGGCTATTGCGACGTAGGCCTAGTGCAAATGGGATTATAGAAATTCCGATCATTCAACTGGACGACAACTTCATCCTGGGTACCAGAGCTCGAGGCAGGAGCTCACGAAGCATCATGGGCTCCAACCAGAGGTTAATTATTTTTTTTGCGTGCGTCAGGGTGCTTGCGATCGCGCTAAAGTATACGTACCAACTCCGCGGAGTAAACCGCGGTTTACTGCGCGGTTTAACTGCGCGGTATGATCAGTACCTTACACATGCGCACAACCATATCATCCCGGCAGTGAGGCAATCTCGATCCCAGTGCTTACGCAATCTATTGGGCAGCGGGGCTATGCCATGCTGATGAGGTCCTAATGAGGACGAAACAGCTGTCCATAACTGCCACTTCCGGGGTGATATGGTTGTGCGAATGCTTAAGGTACTCGTTATACCGCAGAGTAAGCCGCGGAGTTGGTACGTGTACTTCAGTGCTAATGATTGGTATTGAAAAAAGGGTCACTATAAACGACTTAACCGAAAACTGCGCATGAAGACACCCTGGGTACGACAACCTTGAGGAACGCAGAAATGATTATCAATAACAAAAAGCTTGTCGTGACGAGTTACAAGGAATCAGGTATGAATGGATTGTGACCGCACCAAGGAATAAACGTCCCTCAGCGGCGATGAGCGCGTAGAAACGTCTGCCGTTCGCAGTGGCTAAGAATTTTCAAGAATCCCGCTCGCACGCTCCGAGGGACCCTGGAACGAGAGCGTCGCTATCCTTACGATCGCAGTGAATCGTGGGATATCAAGTGGCATGAAAGCACGTTCGCGAGCTACAATCCACGTTCTCCATAATTGTAGAAGTTGTTTTGCGATGTAAATCTTTTAAAAAAAGGCCCTTTTTGTGAAGCAGACGAACTACTAAGAATGTATAACAACATTGGTTTGCAGACGGCTCGTGGTTCGGGCACAAATGGCTATGTGCAACGGAATTTGTCCTTGCTTCGACGCATGAAGGAAAAAATTGAGTATCACACGCAGGAAGATGTCGATAAACTTGAACAGATGAATACGAAGAAACCCAACCAGGAAATTTTGGAGCACGAGAGAAAACGGCAGATTGAACTTCAATGTATGCAAGTACAGGTTATGATGGAAGAGCAGGGGTAAGGTTTAACAAGGGCTATTTTAATTGCAAAAGAGTGAAGTTCGTAGACAAAATTCATTTTAGCTGACGGTAACCCCAGTTGTTGGGCAATCTTTACAGCCATGCGGCATAGAACTGTTAGTTTTTACCGTCAATGTACATAGTAAAGCTCACATTGGTCCAAATACAGTATTTGCATCTTCATCCTATTTCAGATCTTGTTAATTTTATAGTGTTTCTCTTCATATACAAATTAATCATAGTCAGTCAGAAATAATTGTTAACATGAGTTCAGTCTATTTTAGGAAGTCAGGAGGTAAAATGGAGACTTTCAGCACCTAGTCCAAATGAATGAGTGTTCAGAATCCCGATAAACATTGTTTAAAGTTTGATTGAACTCTAAAAGCCAAAAAGTTACCAAGAGTGCATTTATCACAGAATTCAATCCAAGCACCTTGCGGGGAGTGTTAAGTAAACATACATGGCATTCGATCGTAAAAGGTGCATTTGGCAAACATTTCTTGCATTTTTTGCTACTATGCAAAAGTAATGTTATAATGTGGCTGAATAACGTTTTGGATAAGGTAATGTCAAGACAAAGGGTCAGCATGCAAAGAAAGTAGTGTTCGATAGCCCAGGGCTAGTGGATTTTTCTATTGTGCTAGTGCATTCTGTTGATAACTTGCCCGGCGGGCAAGTGAAGTTTTGAGGGAAATGAACTGCAATCAATCCGATCCTGCAGGTCAATAATTTTGTTGGGGCTAGTTGAAATGACTTTTGGGCTAGTACATGATAGCTACAACTTGCTTGAACGGCAAACTGTAAAACTGACTTTCTTTGCACCCTGAATGAATCATCATGGATTTGCAGCAGCACCATAATTAATGGGTAGGTACCATGTCATTTTATGGTGTGAAAGGTTGCTATTCCAAGGCTGTGCTCTAAAAAAAGAAAAATGGAAGAAAGGTCGTTGTTCTGAACCACTGAAATGTAGGGCGCTCAGCTTTTGACAGTAGTTTCTTGGTGCTTCGGACAGGTGCAATCACCAAATGACGTAATACAAAAGATTAATAAGACGCTGAACAATGGCCACACCACAGCACAGCACAACAGCAAAAAAACAATGGTTTCTGCAAAATTATGATCTTCTTGTTGCCAAAGAGAAAACTTAAGACACCAGTGGTCACCGGGCACTGCTAGACCACAGTTGTGGGTACAAATGTGTTTTGTGTTGCTTGCATGTACCTTACACAGCCTGCTTTTTTGTGGGTAACATCAGACTGCTATGAGTTTACAATCTCAGAACCCACTTCAACCACTATGCAGGTAAACATAGAAGTAAGTCAGGTAGGTATTCTATTAGCTTTAGCAGTGCAGCACTGGTACTTAGAGGTTGTTGATTATCAGTTTGCAATAGTTACCTTTGATGTAGTGCCATGACATTCTGAACTGAAATGTACGAGGTTCATGTTTTTCTTAACTTGTTTTAAATTTAGATATAATGAAAATGACATTCAAGCCAAGGTGGAGGAACTGCGGCGGCAATTATCTGAACAAGAAGGCATTACATCCAAGGACAAAAAATTACCATCCAAGTATGTAGATTTTTCTTGGCATTTCACCCTTATTGTTAACCTATTTGTCATACTATTATTATTTTTTTCAGGAACACACTGATAATGTAAAGTGGTAAGAGAGTAAGACATTTATTGAAGTTGAAATCCATCCTAGAATATTCTGTCTTCCCCATACGTAGCTGCTCTAAAAGAAGTACAGCTAAATTTCCTTGTTCTATGTTATTATTATTACAATACATTTTTTGCAGCATATTATTATGATAATTTTTCATGTGAGTGATGGGATGTTTTATTTTCGTTTATGAGGAGTATGCAGTCAGCGCTTTCATGAAGGTTTTAAGTAACTGGTCTCTCAGGGAAAGAAGCTAGTCAGTTATCCCACAAATCCTTTGATATTATTTGTTGCATTTGACTCATTTTCAAACTTAGAATAGCCAGCTTATTTTACTTTAGTAAGCGGATAAAAAGCCATCTGCCATCTACTAATGACAGCCTTGACATTGATAGACCTTTATTAATGTTATGAGTGTGCTATAATGATTTTTTTATATCCACACTTAAAGAGGTGTACAGCATAAGACATCAATGTGCTACAGATCTGTTTATTTCCTAAAATGTAATATATAGTGAATGTGTTCTACAGTCAATTTTTTTATTTTGTAGATCCAAGCACTTGTCTCATATTCTCTTTGTCGTTTTCTTTTTTCTTGTTCTTTTTCAGAAATTTATAAACTCAAATCTGAATAATAATTATTCATGTGATAAATTATTATCAGTAATATTATAATAAATACATGATTATCAATATGCATAGGTAATGATTCTTTGTTGCACACTGTATGTTGACATATATTTTGCTCGATGAACTATTTAAGCTTTACTTTGCAGCCATTATTGACCAAGTGTTAGGTCAAGATGGCCAAGTTCTTTGTAGTTGAGAAAAAAACAAGGCCGTTCAGCCATCTGGACCTCATGCTTGGTCAGTAATGCATAGGTGTAATAGTAAGTATACGATGTGTATCAGTCTAATAAAGCATTGCGAGACAAAGTGGGTAATGTTGGGGATTTCCTGTAAATTTAGGACTGGAAACTAGCCACTTGGATACCTGGGATTTTGTGCATAAAGGACAAACCATGTTTTGGTTGACTGTTAATTAGATTTTGGATATTTGCAAATAAAAAAATTTAAGACTTTTACCAAATGTTTTACAAAAAATTAAACAAATAACTGAGCTTTCAACAACCCATGATGGTGTAGGTTGATAAAATGAAAACTAGGAAATATTTTAATGTGTGGAGAATATTCCAATGATGTGAAAAAAATGTCATTTCTACATTTCTTTGAAGTAATTTAGTATTATTTCAGAAAAAGAAGTGCATTATGTTCAGCATCAACAGCTGCTTTTTGCAGGAATTCTAGTTCTTTTCTACCAGTAACACATAAATTCTGCGTATTGATGATTGAAGCATTGTCAAAGTCAGTGGTGTGGCTTTCTACCATACTTCATAGTTACAGATCTTCTGTTTTTCTCTTATAGGATGGTTTAAAGATGTATGGAAAGCACTTAACAGATACTTACGTTATATTAATATGTTGGCAGTTTATTTTGCTGTATTTTTCTCAAATGATTGCCCTCATTGCCAGTTAATTGGTTTTTCTTTCAGTGTCACAGAAACACATCAATTGGCGGAGGCAAATGAAGAAAAAAATGCTAGAATGAAAGAAGCTCTGGGAATTAAAGATGATTACAAAAGTGGTTCATCATTTGATCAAGAACTGAAAGAAGCACAAAGGAAATCAGAACAGTTGGCATGGGAAGCAGTACAGAGAGAAATTGAAAAGCAGAAAGAAAGAGTAGAGATGCGAAGGTGAGAATAATATTATTAAAGTTCTGGTCAGGTTCTACACACTGTATGTTGTGGGAGCTTTATATTTTTGGAAGTAAATACCAGCAGCTAATCAAAAAATACCTAAATTCAAATCCTGCTTTCACTTGCTGAGAGAAATGATAAAAAGAGACATGCTCTCAAATGGAAATAATTATTGATGCAGGTTACATTTTATTTTAACGGTTTCGTTTGTCTAGTTGTGTACATGTCATTAGCCACAATCTGATTTCCACAGTACTGACAGTACCTTGAGCTTTTAAACTCCCAATAAACGTTTGTAAAATAATGACATTATCAAGTTCTTACCATTCAACTTTGAATGGATGTAGATTTTGACTGTTTTCAGATACCATTAGCCAAACACATTATTTGTACATTTACATAGATGCATCTTGTCTAGATTGCTTCTCTAAACTGTACAAGGGAAATAGAACATCATCAAAATTTTGTCAAAAAGAGCTAGTGTTTGATTTGATAAAAGATGTTTTGTGATGCTATGACCCACTGAATGTTTGGTTCCAAGACATCCTTGAAATACGACGTAATGATATACATGTTAATGCATCAGTCAATTACACTGCTTTGCAAGATGCCAGAAAACATTTTATAGCCAGCTGTAGCCCTGCATGTACTTGATTCCTGTTAAAGTGACCCAAACCTCAAAAGTGCTGATAACCTTTGTACACGTAGCTCTGTTGTACATTGTGTCATTTTGTTCTGTTAGCTAATTAGACCTAAATAATTATAAGGTAGGCTGGTTCATAGGCAAAACTACACCATAATGATAAATCTTCAACTTGGAACTAATGATCGTCACTTGTATCTGTCGTTGGTACTTTTTCTAATGTCAAAGATCTTTTGCCATACCCTCCTATATACTGTTAGTAGTACTTGTGAATACTGCTTGGACTTGGTTTTTGTTTGTTTTTTTTTTCTCATCTTAATAAAGATTTAAAATTTGGCTTTTGGATATACACATGTGTTGTGGCATGTAATATTTGCTTATTGTTCTCTTGGTTCTTCGTGTGGAAGTAAATGATATGTTAACATGAAGTTTATACAGTGAATGTAGGTAGTAATGTAATGAGCTATACGTTATAAAGACATCTTTACTTCTTTTGTCATATACTCAAACCAAGGATGTCAATGTCATGTATTCATGTGTACATCTTTCACTTTTAGGTCTAAAATTGGGTTGTTCCAGAAAAAATCCACACCCCCCCCGACGGATGGGATTCTGGAAATTCTCGCGGGAGGGGGGGTCGAAGACTCCGGAAATCCAGGCAGGATGGGGGGTTGACCTTAAAAAAGTCTTCTGCAGGGGTCATTTCGACCGATAGTTGATACAAATCAAACGTTTAGTTCGATGACACTTAAGCGCTTTCAGACCCTGAAAATAGTCAAAATGTTTTGTTCATATATTTCTCACCTGACATAAATGATAATCTAAGTTGCTTTACAGGTCCTTTTATAGCAGAAAACGCGAACAAGATACTAAAGAACGGGCCTGAAGGAACTCGTCGCAACGTTGTTGTCACGAAGAGCGTCAAACGCCTGACACATTTCTACTGCACCCAGAGCCCAGCGGCGAAGAGCGTGAAACGCCTGACACATTTCTACTCGTACCCAGAGCCTGCGCGCCACAGTGTATAACTTTGAAATCTCGGTTGTTTGGTGTAAATAAAAATAAAAAAAACAACTGATTCACGTTCACGCATTCGCACTTTGTATTTTTTAAGGTTTACTTTTTAAATTATCAGCCTAGTTTGCCTCTTTTTCAAAATTATATGAAAAAATGTCCCCAAAAATTAATAGTTTTTTTGAGAGAACAAGACAAACAGGCGCCAAATCTGCAAGAGCCTGGTGAAGAATTTGTTCATAGCGGACTTTGTATTTGGATGAATCTGAAAGCCATCTTAATCCGGTTTTAAAATAATTCGTTGGATGAACATGTTAAAATTTCATTTCGTGAATGGGAGCTATTTCAAGTGCTTTTGTCTTGGCTGCATTCTCTTCAGCATGACTGTTGCCTCTCCGATTTAAACGAAAGCGAAACGACCTTTGTAACTATGGCAGACTAAGAAAGCTGTTTATAACGTGAATTTGAACTTCCCTTCCAGTGTACAGTAGAACTACAGATCTTGAAGGTAGGATGTGCAAATGAAGTCATCCATTCTTTAAGTTAGAAAATAATTGTAACGATTAACAAATGTAGACTTTCGTTCTTTGAAAGATTTCGTTGATTTACAACAGTTACAAAATCTCGATCTTCAGTGGACGAGACTGACACGCATGCTGCCGGCTGCCTTATGTCTCGTAAAGGAATGGATATTCATATTTAGCGCAAAGAAAGAAAAAGGTCACTGATTTTTATAAGCTAAGAAATTATGTTAACACTCGTTCAGGTGTCGTTCGCATTTTTGTTTTTTGCTCCTTTCGTTTTTAGTTCCACGCGATAGAATTCTTAGTTTAATATAAGCTGAAGCTTTAGAAATTAAAACAAAAACATTTAGACGTGTTTGCGTGTATTTTCCATTAAAAATAAATTAAATTTAAGCCTTTTATTTTTTCCCGAAATCCAGGCGGGGGGGGGTCTTCCACCTTGGAAATCCAGTTGGGAGGGGGGGTCTTGTGCTTCAGGAAATCCAGGTGAGAGGGGTTAAAAAGGACCCCATCCGTCGGGGGTGTGGATTTTTTCTGGAATAACCCATTAACAAAGACAAAAATACAACAATATACAATCTATCGCTTATATCGCTCAATGTTCCTAACACTGTTTCATTTTCCAGGCCTGGTACACAAGGTAACATTGTACAGTAAAAATAAAATGTAGATACACAAATAACATTATTTTGGCATGGTTTTGTTAATGAAGGTAACCAAACATTCAGTGGTCATATTCCATTTAGTTATTAGCATCTCTACTTTTTGTTATGTAAACATTAAACAGGAAGAGGACAAGAAAATCTTTTACCATAATAGTTCACAAATTTACAGTCTAAATAATGTTCTTGATTTTCTATTTCCCAACGCTATATTTAGAGTATTTGCTCATTTGTTGCCAAGTTTCATTTTGGTTACATAAAGGTAAGACCAGTGGTCTTGATAACATACATGTTTTTGTTTGCCTTCCTAGTTGACAGCTTCAACTGTACGTTAGGCTTATAAAATTATGATAGTAAAAATTTGTTTTTTTTTCTTCATTTCCATTGCGTGCAAACTTTATTATTTAGAATCATTGGCAGGTTGGGCACCTTCAGAACCAATATAATATTCGTAATATTGATATTCAAGAAGAACAAGATCCTTGTTGTTACAGTCTGCTGCTTATGTGTAACCAAGACCCTACATGAATTTTTGTCAATTGTTTGTTTCTTTGCAGCCTGAAGGAGGGAGCACCAGCGAAGAAAAAGGAAAAGAGGAAACGTTCTCCCGAATCTGAGTCTTTAGATGAAGGGAGTAAGTCAGAAAGGTATGCACTTAACTCTTATTATTCTTGTGGAAAGGATTTGCTGGAAAATTCTTGGAAGAAACAACAACATAACTACAGTAAGATAACCACACAGTCTGGGAGCATATTATTCAAACAGATATTATTCTGTAGTATTATTTAAAGCCAGAAATGTTTTATGTGATGGCCGGTACATCTTTGCAGATGATGAAGTTTTTGTTCGAGGTGTACAAAAGACAATGCTATAATATAGTTAACTTTCGCCAGTAGTGATGGTGTTGCACAAAGTAATAAAGAATGTTGAGATGAAAATAATGTTGTTCCTAAGGCAAGTTGCCTGTTAACTGTCTCTAACATTTTGAAAAGTTAGTCATTGATACAGTAGCAAAATATTGTGGCAAAAAAAAAAACGGTTAAAATTAACAAGATAATAATCTACAGGGGAAGTTAGATGCAAATGTCTTGTGTGACAGAAATCTAAGTACATGTACATGAAACAGTTTTGCTGGGTGCTTTAATAATTTAGTTTGATAATATTTTTAGTTTTAACACAACCGCATTTGATCAGCTCTGCTGTACTTTTTAATCCTGTATAAATAAACACTATTATTAGTTGAACCTCTCCACACAACCCCCTTTGGGACAGAAGAGAATGGTCATTGTTGAGAAGTGGCAGTTGCAAAGAGGTTTAAACAAGAGTCAATGTATGGTCTGTCCACCAAAAAAGTGGCCATTATGGAGAGGTGGCTTTTACTTGTGTGCTAGTGGAGGTTCAATTGTAGCATTGTTTTCATAGTCATATTTAGCTCTTATTAACAGAGCAGGAGGTCTGTATGGGAGAATTGCCAGTACAGACCGAACGCAGTGAGGTCTGTACCAGCTACCGAGGTCAAGATTCTCCTATACAGACCGACCTAGCTCAGTTAATAAGATGTTTAGTAGCTTCCTCGGCAGGACTCATATTTGCCAATGTCTGCTCGTTTTCTTTACCTGCTTCCTCGTGAAGGTCCACTGATTCTTCCATTTAGTATATCTTGTTAACAGGAACAAGCCAATTTTTTCATATTCTTTCTTTGTAAATTTTTGAGGACAACTGTTACAACTAGATCGGTCTAGATGGGAAAATTTAGACGGGGTCAAGATCGATTTTAGCCAATCAAATTCTTGAATTTGTTTGTTTCCAGTCCTTTTGAGATGTGTCCATATAATAATTTTTTATAATGCTCTGTTCATTGAGTCTTTGAATGAGACCCTATGATGTGACCATTTAAATAGTCTCTGTTGTAATGTGAAGCCATCTTGGGCCATTTTTGTAGGGTCTGTTAGGGAAAGAAGAATATGTCTTCACAGTAACTGGGATCTAAGTATTTCAATCCCTATGTACAATTATATTTTTTACTTTTATCTTGCAGTTCAGGTAGTGGAAAGCATTCATCCTCCTCTCCCCAAAAGAAACGACAAAAGAAACGAAAAAAGCAAACACCAGTAGACAGGTAAGGTGACCTTTTTGGAGGTAAGTATAAAATAGTAAATGCGTATGTTGTAGTTAATTTTTCATCGTTGTTAATTTTTGTTTTTCTTTTGTTTTTGGATATGGAAATGTATGCTAATGACATTGAAACAAAGGAAAAAAATAAATATAAATTACCTGAGATAAAAAATTAGCTACAACATGTACAATGTTGAACATCCAAATTCTTTTGTCATTGTTAGTAATAAATCATTACCATAAACATTCTATTAACTGTGAATGTAATAATTTTATGTTATTCTAGAACTTCTCAATAATGGTTTGTGAAAGCATGATGTAGTGCCAACACTGCTTTCAATAAACACTTGCTACAATTTACATGTAGTATCTAAGTTACATGTACCTTGAAATGGCATCATGGTGACTCTGAAACAACGGATTTTGTTGGTTCTGTCTTGAGTACTTCTATTGTGTAGGGTTTTCCAAGGTCAATCGTTGATCTATCTGGGTTGATGTGCCAAGTTTGATGAACCTATATCGAGCTTGGTTTCCCAATATGTTAATATGATCCTGATTTTGCTTGTCTCTCTTTTTCTAGAAAGGAAGCAATTTTCAAAACTGTTAACAATGTATATTTCTGTTCTCACAAGCAGATTTAGTGTGTACTGTGCCTTTGTAGAAATCTAATTCATGCTTTTTTTGTTGTCAACATCATGCATCACTGTTCTCACTTTTGTTTGTTTGCGTTTTATCACATTTCTGCAGCTCATCAGAATCCGATTCTGATTCAGACAAACGAAAGTCAAGGAAGAAGGATAAAGATAAAGCAAAAAGGTATGTGAGCATTATTTTTATCCGAAAAAGAAAATTGCTTCACTTTCACCATTACAGCCTTTCCAGGTCAAGCATACCGCCACAGATTATTTTACTGTGAACCTCACTAATCCGTGAACTCCAGAAATATTTTTGGAATGTCACTGTGTTGCCACTAAACCCACAAACAGCCATGGTAATTGGTTTGGGGCTTTGTGGCTTGCCTGCATGTTCACTACACAGTCAACATTGCTGAAATATTTCAGACGTTTACAGTTTTCTGAGTTTGACAGATAGTGAATTCGTTACCTGAAAATGAAATCTGTTAGTCCATTAAGAGAAGTGAATTCATTGCGACGTAGTTAAAATTTTTGTCAGCTTGGCATTGTCTTGATTGAAGCTAATTGAAAACGGTAACTCCTCACTCCCAAAAATTGGTCAAAGTAAAAATTGAACAGAAATTTTCGAAGTTCAATTTGTGAAATGCTAAAAAACCAAGTAGCACCATGTTAAATGGTCATGCCACAGGATTTTGCAGCTGAAAGAGATAAACTTGAGACATTGATGGGCAAGAGACATTGTCCAAGACGTTGGTGACATTGCTGGCTTTCCTCTGAATTTATCTGGGGCACTTCCAATAGCTTTTCAGGGGTCTATTACAATGTGAATACTTCTCACTTAAGGCGAATTGTTGGGTTAGGGGAGGGGAAGGTGGGCAACTCCCCACCCACCCCTTCCCTAACCCAGCATCAACATCAACCTTTCACTTTAAGTAAAATGTTGGGTAAGAGGGGAAGAATGTGGGTAGTTTGCCAGAATCGTATACCAATTCAGTTTATCTGTACTTGGCTCTTCTCTATGTTCAATCTATTGCAAGGCACATTTGGTTTTTTAATATTTAAGGTGATAAACAGTGTTAACATTGAGTCAAGTGTCAAATATGATGACCTGTCTTTTAACAAATTTTGCACTTAACGTTTTTCATTCTTGATAAGACGTTGGATACATCGAAACATCGACTTCTAATTTTTCTTGATTTCATTACTATTTTCTTGGAATCATGTTTTGTTATTCTTCCTTTGTTGTAAATGCGTGTGACATGGAGGTTGAAATAAAAGAAAATAAATTTGAGTCAAGGATAAAATTGAACTGCAGTAAAACAGAAATGAAACTGTTATTTTGAGCACTGATTTAAAGTTTGTTTCATTCAAAGAGATGACTCCCGAGATCGTTCCAGAAGGAGGAGCTTGGAAGCAAGAGGAAAGTCGAAAAGGGAAGAAAACGAAGAAAAGGAAGCGAAACGTAGGAGAAGATCTGTCGACTCAGAAGACGATAAACCAAGAAGAAGGCAAAAGAGTGATTCAAGGTCAGACTGTCAAATCCTGTGCACTATTAACGTTTCTGTTGTGTTTGTTCTTTTTTGGAAAATTTGTTCGTTTATATTTAGAGAAAGAGTATCCTACTAGTTTCACTGTTGAAAGATCGTACGTTGCCTAGACGTTGATTTATTAAACGTTTCGAAAGTTGATTGACTGAAAAACGCTTTGAACGTTTTTGGGAAGTGAAACCGCAGACTTGTCGTCGCCATGTGGCAACTTAGTTTCGTGTGGGCGCGATAAATTTTATAGGTTTTTTTATAGGTTATGAATTTGTTTAGAGCATTCTCCTTGCCGTAAAGTTCAAATGCGTTTACTTAAAGGTTGTTTTAGCAATATTTATTTCTCTATTTCGCAGTCGCTCGGAAAGTGAAAGCCCTGACAGACCCAACAGGAGAAAGCAGAAAGATGAAAAACGCCAGAAATACAGGAAAGAAAGCCGTAGCCCCTCAAGGGACAATGAAGACAAAAACAGACGTCGGAGAGAGAAGTCTCCTTCAACAGAAAGCGCGTCCCCACAGAAAACAAGATCTCGCAACAAGGGTAGATCAGATGACGTTACAGAAGATGTTGAGCGTGGTAATCGTTCAGGTAAACGCAGTGAAAAACGCGTTCGAAATGAGCTGTCCAAGGAGGGACGCGAGAGTCGTAACCATTATGGTCGTCGAGAAGTTGCTCGTGTCTCACCAGAAGATCAGTCAAGAGAAAGCCGCTTACGATCTCATCGCAATGAAAATGATAGTAGGAGATCCCCAGAAAATGATGTTCCAGAAAGGCGCCATCGCAGCCCTGATTGGTCAAGTTTTGCAGAGAGGTCACCTGATGCAAGAAGGAAAGAAAAGCAGCGAAACGTGCGAAGCCCCTCTGAGGAAAGGCATCCGGTGCAGCGTGAACGACTTGTGAAAGAAAGAGTGGAAAGACGGCGTAGGGAATCCAGTTCAAGCCCTGAGCGAACAGAAATTACCGCACGAAAAAGGGACTTTCGTGATAGAGAAGACAATAGACAAGCTCGGCAGAAAGAGAGCATCCCCAAACGGAAGTCCGATAATCGCATGAAACGAACTGCCAGCCCCGAGGATGACAACCGCAGACGTTCTTCCAGGGAGAAAAATATCGCACAGAGGATTCGTTCACCTTCTGCTGACGATAAGCGCGGGGACGATACACGCGTAAATTCCAGACGACAGCGGTCTGAAAGTCCTCCAAAAGAAGTCAGAAAGGTCAGAAATACGGACAGATCACAATCTCCTTTGGAAGAGAGAAGACTGAGAAAGAGATCACCAAGCGAAACACCTCCGAAAAAGACTGAAGTATCTAGAGACAAACAAAGAAAAGGTAATCAAGCGCGCACTGCCAAGCAAAAGACCCCTCCCAGTTCAGAGGAGAGCTCTTCCAGTAGTTCATCTGGGTCCGAGTCGGATTCAGATTCTGACGGGCAGTCTTCTGCTAGTAGCCCGGACAAGAAAGCTTTGAAAGAGGCAAAACAACAATCTTCCCCCGGGAAGACGGGTGTTTCTTCCTCGCGTCGCAAAGGTCAGCAACAGTCCCCACAACACCACACTCCAAGTCCTCCTGCGAAGCCGGCAAAGCGCTCTTCGGACAACGCTGCACCTTTGAGACGACAAAAGCAAAGTGCAAGCCCGAGTCCATCTCCCGTACGTAGGAGGTCACCTCAAAGAACTACTCGTGCCAGACAGATGAATCGAAGTCGGAGCATCAGTAGATCTCGAGGAAGAAGAAGTAGAGAAAGATCGCAAAGCCCCGAACCTAAACGACGTCAGCGATCCAGAAGCACTACACCTCCAAGACGAAACAGAACACCGACTTCGTCTCCTCCGAGACAAAATCAATCAAGAATGTCCAATGTGCGTCAGCAGAGAAGTCCCAGTCGCAGTCCACAGCGCCGACAACCGGCTCCCTCCCAAAAACGTCAACAAACTAGAAGCGCTACCCCACCAGTAAATCAAAGAAGCCCAAGTCCTGTCCAAAGACGTCGGTCAGAAAGTCCAAATCCTCCACGCAGCTCAATCCAACAGGAAAGACGTCACCAGAAAAGTCGCAGCCGCAGCCATTCCCCTCAGAGGGCACCCCGTAGACGCCAACCTTCCCGGAGCCCATCCCCAGTGAGAAACAGAAGAAGGCCGAGCCCTCCTGCCAAGCGACGGAGATCTGAAAGTCCACCTCCTCCACGTGGGTCACACCAACAGCAAAGAAGACATCAGAGAAGTCGCAGCCGTAGCCATTCCCCTCCGAGGGCACCTCGTAGACGCCAGCCTTCACGGAGCCCATCCCCAGTGAGAAACAGAAGAAGAAGTCCAAGCCCTCCAGCCCGGAGAAACCAGTCAGGGAGTCCCATCCATCAACGACGCTCTGTTCAGCAGCAGAGCAGAAGTCCCGCGAGAAGACAGAGAGGCAGCCCTAAGAGCGCTCCTCCCAGGCAGTCCCGTAGGCGAAGATCGTCTTCAAGTCCATCGCCTGCAAGAAACCCTCCCTCAGCAAGTCAGTTAGCCAGAAAACGAAGCCCTGTTCAGAGACGTCACCGAACTCCCAGTGCATCGCCTGAACCCGAGAAAAGCACACCTGATCAGAGAAAACATCAGACCTCGCCTGAATCGGAAGATACAGATGACCATGAATCTCCACCCAAAAGGTAAAATATGAAGTTGTCACCAATAGTATCTGACGGTAAACCAAAGAAGATATCTAAGAGCCTTTGGTGTCAATAGAGACTTAAAGAATCACGTTTATGGCGAAGAGCAGACGTCGGTTTACACCACTTAACCCGAAGTTTTCCCTTTACTGATCTTTTACCACTCATTGTATCTGTTCAAAAGTATGCAGTTTCATGTCAAGTTCATCCATAAGAATTCTTTTGGACAGTTTTCATCCTAATATGAGAATTTGTCAGCTTGTATCCAGTCACGTATGCCTTAAACGTAATTCCAAGTCTCTCTATTATTTATTTACATTACTTTAAACATTATTAAACCATTTACCGCAAATGAATCAACCGAAGAAATACTGCTTTCGGAGAATTTCAAGCGACATAGTTGGTTTAAACTTGACGGGAAACAGTTGGGCTGTCAGATGCCATGTGATCTGCGTGTAGCTAGTGGGGGCACCCACCCCTCTTTGGGAATCAACAGTAACAACCCACATTTTTATGTTGCCTCAAACAGACCTTATTCACGATACTCGACTTCTTTGCACGCGCTTTAGGGTTGATGATATAAAAGCAATGTGACATGGTATATCAGGCGGCAAACAAGTGATAACATTTGCCAATACGAGTGATGGCGGTCGAGTTTGTTTATTCTTTCCAAACGAAACAACGTTTTATACTTGCAAAATGTACAGTTCGAGTTTTTGGCAAGTTTTATTGCATGCTGTAAAGACATGTAGGGTTGCTACTGCATTCAAAAAAAGTAGCAATGATCACGTCCACCCATATGTGCCGTTATCGTCTTCTGTCGTCTAGATTGAACAAACTCGACCGTGATTTCTTGTAGTGGTAGATTTTCAGACTTGTTTGCCCCCTGAGAAATCACGTGACATTGTCCTTAAGGGCGTGCTAAGATGGCGGGTATAGTGAATAAGGTCTATTACAAAGTACATGAAAAGAATATCACACTTTACTTAATGGGGCAGAAACCTATTCAGAAAAGTAAAAAATAAACGAGCTAAGAAGCCACAGAAATTGATATAATTTCTTCGGCGTGCAACACATAGCAACAAAAAACAAATAAATGAGTAATAATGATAACAATAATGATAATAATAGTTATTATAATGATGTGAAGGTAAAAGAGAATTCAGCTTTATAACTACAGTATCAGTATCAAGTACATGTCTTGATCACTTTCTGTCCTGATGTTTGTTCTCTTAAGAGCGGTTCAGGAGAAGCCTCGTGTTGAGAAGGCGAGCAAAACAAAGAACACTGAGAGTAAACCCCGAAAGAAAAGTAGCAGCGAAAGTGAAAGTAGTTCAGAGAATGACAGCAGCAAGAGTGAAAGTAGCAGCGACAACAGCAGCAGCGAGTCCAGTAGTAGTGGCGAGGAGGAGTCTGACTCAGACAGCAGCGGTTCACAAAGTGACAAACCAAGACGATAACGAGTTAGCCACTGATGGTGTGTTAGGTACGGGTCAAAGCCTGTTGCTGAGTGGCACAAAGTTGATTCCTTTCTCGTTTGGTTGCTAGCTTAGTGTTAACATCTCGTGCTTAGGAATAGGTCTAGACTCGCAGACGAAACGGTATCCAGTGGCCTAAACCTTATACCTTATTATTGTAGACTTGAGACTCTACCTGATAACTTGTTATACAAAAAGGAAGATTAATTTTGCAAACACTTCCGGTATTAGAGAGTCAGGAAAAGTCGCCGTTCCTAGAATGCCGGCTAATTACTGAACAGGAATTGAATGTCAGTTGTATTGATAAAATTAAGATCTTAGATAAGTTTTGGGTTTCTTGCCAAGAAGCATTTTTTCTGTCAGGCTGCGATGTGACTGTATTCTCGATCATTCGAAAAGTTTTTATCCAACTTAACATTTTTATAGAACCCGATTACGCTATCTTCAAAAATATAAAAAAGCGATGTGATTAGTTTTAAGAATGTACTCTAGAATTTGATCATTAAAGTCCTTTGCATGAACGGAATGGAATGGAATAGAAATTTTTTAGCTTTAATTATAACAGAGCGGACATAACAGTCCAACATCCTTATGCGTGCGAACATGTTGTGTTTATAGTCAGTGTTCCATTTGACAAGTGAGATCGAAAAACTTATGAGACTAAAATAGTGTTTTTGCTATCCCATAATGTTTAACTTAATAAAGTTATTATTGTCCGTCTGTCGCACCTGTGGATATCCTGTGAACAAAGAATGAAATGGATTAATTTTGTGAACAGAATAACAATGTGCAATTTAAAAGCATCGTCACACGTTCCTTCTCAACCGCCTCCCCCCCCCTTACCCTTGCCCTTGAATAGGCCTGTTTCAAAATACCATAATACTCTTTGTTGTCCCTCCAAAATTGTGCATAAACATTGTTTTCAGTTTCTCTTGGGACTTACAATCGCCTGAAGAGAAATTGAAAACAATTCTTATGCGAAATTTGATGGACAAAAACAAGCATTATGGTATTGAAAAAAAACGGCTATGAAATAGGTCATTTCCGTTTTTTCCTGGCCTCTGTATCAAAACGAGGTTAAGTGCTTGGCCTTTGACAGGAAAATGATTCTTCATTCTCATGCAAACAAGAACGTTCTTGGTAACGTTGAGTCTCGCTTGGAGCCCATGCGGCTTGGAGATACGTTTTGTTGTCAGAGGCGCTGGTGCTGTTATGCCACGTTTTCGTTTTTAACACAAAACGAGTGTCATAATCATAATGTAAATGCTCAAAATGTAAAAACTACAAGGAGAGACAGGCCGCATATCTTAGCTTCACACCGGCGTGAAACCTTTGAAAACCTTTTACATATTGATATTGCTCCAGCGAGGAGAACCCTTTGACGGATTTTACACTCAAAAATTTGAACGATGAATTTTATCAGTATAGCTTCTTTGTAGCGGACCAAAATACGGCTAGGTACTGTTTTTGTTCAGTATAGGAAAATGTGTGTAAGTTTAGCAGAACCTTATACAACAGACAGTTTTTTCGCGCGTACTCCTGTCGAATTTGTTGTCCTTTTTTTAAGATATCAAAATCTCGAGAAAGTATTTGCTTTTCCCGTAGCCGTTAGTATCTGCTTTTGATATCTCCGTACAGTTGATGTTTATGTGATCTCAGATTACATTTTTTAGAGCTGTACACAGCGTGCATTTTAGGCAGTATCGCTGGGATAAAGCGTTTCATTTTCCAGGAAAATTTCACTTTCTCGTCAAAGCAGTCACTGACTCTGCTGACTCAGTCAGACTCAGAGTAGTTTACTCAAATTTAGTGCTCAGTACTATACAGTGAACGGGGTTATGTTCTGTGAAATTTACCTCCAGTCTGCGGCCCACGATGACATCACCACGATCCACGATTTATTCTAAAAATGACTATAACGTGAATTTGCTTTATTGCAATTGCCAGTAAAAGGCTTTACCAAACAAGACGGCGTGAATTTTGTCCCTTGTCCTAAACAGGGCAATAAAATTGAGGATGTTGTCACAAACGGGGTATGTATTTTAGGAACTTTTTGTTATTATCAGGGTCAGGGTTTCAAACCCCCACAGAGGCAACACAGAGGCCGGGCGAATTTTCGGCCTATGACGTAACGGACATTGATCTAGTGCCAGGCGATACTCGGGCATCCCATCAATATGGCTGACGCCGGTGTGGGAACCGACTTGTTGGCAGAAATGCAGAACGCTTTTTTGAACAACGAGAAATTTCTTATGGCTCAAAATGTAGTGACACAGTACGATCCTCTTGAGGTCTGTCTGGATAGAAATGTGGCAGAAACTGTAAATCACGTCTACAAACACAAGGTAATATAACGATCGCTCCAGTAAGCCTTTTGTTCGGCCAGAAAAAATAGAAAGGAAGGATTACGAACTAAGGATACATACTTTTCCTCAGAATTGACTGCCATCTTGAATTTACCCTTTACACCTCTGTTTCACCCCATCGTGTCGAGCCTGTGCTCTCACTGATCTCAGACATTCAAGATTTAAACTACCGTAAGCTTCCGATTATTTGGGAGAATTATCGTCGACAGTTATGAAGGGTTTAGAAGGGCTCATAAACGGGGGGCTTATATTCGAGGTGGGGGTGGGGGGGGGGATGTGTGGGGCTATAACCGGACAAAAACAATTGTTTGAAGACAAGCTAGATAGCAATGCTGATCAAAATACTATTTGAATTTGATCGTTTTATATGAGCTTCAAAACGTCGTAAAAAGTCAAATTCATTTGAATACATGCTAGAGGGGGGCTTATATTCGGTGAGGGGGGCTTATAACCAGCTCAAAGCACCAACAGTGGGCAAAAATTAATGCACCCATCAATGTAATCCTGCAGAGGTAGGGGTGGGGTGAGGAATGTGTGCAAAGGATGGAGAAAAGATTTGGTCAATGTCTTGAAGGGTGGAGGATAAATTCATCAAATTTAACCAGAGGGGCACAAGAGGCACATGAGGGGCACAATAAAAAACGAAAGGCACAATAACTAATTTATTTCAAATACTTTTAATTATGATTGTCACCAACCTGATTTAACCTATCCACCTTTGTGCTGTAAAATATTAAGATATTTCATTATAGTTCAGAATAAAAGGTGCATTCTTTCCAAGGTACTCACTTGAAAGATTAGCAACCCTGTATAAAAAAAACCTTTTGGAGTAGATTGCTCATGAACTAGGCAATAAAAAAGTAGGATATTGGGGATAGAGTAAAATAGAGGGAAAACACAAGAAGAAAATGAAATAGGATTGTACATGTACCAATGTGTACTCTTACCACGGTGTGCCATCCTTGGTTTCTCAAGGGTAAACAATACAGTTGGCAGAAAAAGAGTGATATTTACTGATGTGAGTAACTTTTTAGTAATATCCCAAATTTCTCATTTTACTTATCCTGGATTATCTTATTAGGTCAAAGAAGTCAAACCAATAACAAACCAGCGTGCATCAGGAAGGTGTTGGATTTTTGCATTTTTGAATGCAATCCGTCAGAAATTTGTCCAACATTTCAACTTGGAGGACTTTGAATTTAGTCAACAGTATCTCTATTTCTGGGACAGAATAGAAAGGTCCTACTTCTTTATAAATGTATATGAAGAGTTGGCCCGGAAAGGAGAGAAGCCTGATGGCCGCTTGATGATGTTTCTGTTGTCCAATCCACTGAATGATGGAGGCCAATGGGATATGCTTATAAACTTGGTGGAAAAATATGGATTGATTCCCAAAGAAGTCTGGCCAGAGGCATTTACTGCTGGCCGGTCAATGCGGCTGAGAAAAATAATGAACTACAAGGTATGGAAAGGTTTTGTTGAATTTATACTTTCTCTCTTATTGTTTTTTAAATGACACAAGTACACGTCAATAATTATTGTTTTTTATTACATGCATTAACTTAGTTTGCTTATATCAGCTCATGGTGTGTAAAATGTTTTGTTGTGTTTTTGTTTTGCCAAGGTATAGAATATAACAGACGAGTATGATTAAAACCAAAATCAATTCACAAATTTACCTGACCTTCTAATTACCACAGGGGGAAGGGGAGCTTCCATATCATTAAAAGGGATGGGGATGCTCATCATTTTGTGTCGAGTCATAAAGTGGTGTTATTTTCCTCACTTAGATTTTTTAGTCCAAGATCCAATATTTTTATCCATATGAAAGACCAAATGTCATCATTGTAACTGTGTTTGTAGACAGCATTTGATGTCAGCATGTTTAGCAGTCATTAACACCACAATCAGTCATAGCTCTTACTTAATGTTCTATGTCTGTATGTTTTAATATGGTCTCTTTTAGGAATAAGCCATGTGCAGATTGGTCTTCTTTAGATCGAGGCTCAATTCTAATTTTCTGATGAATATTCTTGTCCCTCCATATTTGGATTTCCCCATTTTAGTTATTATAATAATGGTAAAAGTATAATAATTATAATTTATTACTCCCAGGGGGTACTCTGTGTGTTCTGGTTTTCCTCTTACTGGGGTGTATTATTTTACTCAAAAATGATATTTATGATTTTATTTTTTCTATAGCTACGAGAATATGCAGTAACCTTGAAGGGACTAGTTGACAAGAATTGTAGTGATGAAGAAATGAAAGCAGCTAAAGTCAAAATGATGACTGAGGTTTGTAGATTTGTTTGTGAATCTCATGACCTCCAAGTTTCCTCAGTATATTATTTTATAACCAACATTTGTACCTTAATAAATTTATTAAATAGAGTGCGGAAAATAATAAACAATAATTAGATGAGGTTGAGCAAAATATGGAGTGTGTATTTGCCAGAGGCAAGCAGATCAATTATTCAGCTGAGGCAAGTAGTTGATCTGTGAGACACTGACAAATCACGATATTTTGCAATAACTGAGTTCAAAAATTTGTTTTATCATTCGGTCACCAATGCAATCGCAGGAAGGAGAAAAGTGTGGTTTCATTTACGCCTGAACAGAATATTACTTGCAGCCAAACACAATTGAACGACATTGTGCATGAGCAGCCCATTATTTGTAGGCAGTTATTTGCAGGTCATGTGGTTAGCTCTTGGCCAATGAAAGGGGAGAACAATTTGCATGCAATGATAATATTATGTATAATCCTCTCCATAGTGAACAAGTTACATGTATGCAGCCTGTTCTTTCTTTCCTTTTTGTATCTCCTTCATATTAATTTTGTTCTTTTTGATTTCAGGTTTACAGGATTACTAGCATCTGCCTTGGCACTCCACCCAAGACATTTGACTGGGAATATTCTGATAAGAGTAAAGCGTACTGTAAGCTGTCAGGAGTGACCCCCCTCCAGTTCTACAATGTACATGTTAAACCAATATACAACCCACTTGACAAGGTGATTACAGCATGATTAGGTAGATTTACAGGGGGACAAGGGGCAGGGCATGGCCCTCTTTCTGCATGAGACATTTTTGTCAAAAAATATCTGTCAAGACGTGTCTTTGGTGGATTTATAGAACTGATGTAATTTCTGGAGACCAATGCTTCCACAGTTCTATAATTAATAAAACAAAGGCCTGCATAATCATACAAATTTTTGATACAGATTATCCCCACTTTAGTGCCTGAATGAGACTTTGTCCCAAATAAATATTAAACAGTGGAAATTTAAAATCATGTTTGCTGTAAATAATATTCTTTTCAGGTGTGCCTTGTAAATGATCCTCGTAATCCTTACAATAGACTCCTAACTGTAGAGTACCTTAGCAACATGATGAATGGCCGACTTGTTTTGTACAATAACCAGTCTGTTGATGTCCTCAAGAAGCTTGCAGCAGCATCCCTTAGAGATCATGAGGTAATGATTATTTCTTCAGTACAGTCAACTCTCTCTAAGATGGACACCTTTGGGTCCTTTTAGACTGGCAAAAATTGCATAGATATCCGCCAGATCCAAAAGGCAAAACCATTGTTTGTAATAAAGGGAACTTATACCCCCATCTGCTGAAATCAGCTGCATTGCCAACAACTCATTGGAAGAGGTACATTTGTACTTGGAAACTAGCACCTCCCAATTGGCTATAGACAAATATAACAAAATTAACAAAAATAAAAATTAATTTTTGAGCTTGAGTTAAATGCTCATGTAGGCTGATTTGAATTTGCAGTGAACAACAATGCATATCTCAGAAAGCAACCCATAATTTTATCTTTTAAGAGACCCAGTCCTCTGGTCCTTTCCGGCAAAATGGTTATTTCTGCCTGTCACATCATGCTACATTGTCAGGAATACCATCTCTTGAGTCATGTCTCTGATAACCTACACTGGGTAAATAAATTCTATAAGCTAAAGACGTCTTTGGCACTGCAAAACTGGTTTTATTGTACAGTACTTGTTTACTGCTTACTCTTAAGTCCTATTTACACATGTTTTGCCTTGTTATTTAGTCACTTTTACTGTTTGTCATTATTTTCCTCAGGCAGTTTGGTTTGGATGTGATGTTGGTAAACACTTTGAAAGAAAACTTGGAGCACTCCATCTTGATGTGTGAGTTAGCCTTATATTAGTGTACGAAAACGTTGGTATATTATGAGGCAGTTATTGGATTTGCTGACTTGAGGCAATTACTTCCTCAAAGAAAAATAACTGGGTTACTGTGTGCTTGGTTCTATATGGCCACATTAAGGGAGACTTCATGTCGATCATAACTGACTTCAACAGAGGTTGATTCCTATGTAACGCTCTTGCAAGGTCAAGTTTGAACTAGTGTGGAAACTCAAAGCCTCATTGTTAATAAACCATTAAAAAAGTCAGCCTTTTTCCGTTTAAATTCATTTCATTATTTTTTTTGCAGTCACAACTATGAGTTGGCGTTTGGTATTTCTATGGTAACGCTAGACAAAGCTCAGCGTTTGTTGTATGGCGACTCACTTATGACTCATGCCATGGTTTTCACTGGTCTCTCCTGGGAGGTAGGTTGAAAAGAAAAATACTAAGTTAACATGAATTCCTAGTTTATGACTCTAAGTTACAATTTAGTTACAAAGGCCGCCTACTCACATTGCTATGTTGTGCGCATAGATTGGTGTTATATTATTGTAAATGGAACGTCAATGTTCAGTTACAGTGAATTCGAAAAGTAATGGTCCAGTTTTGTTGTTTATTTTTGGCATTGAAATTGTTTCCTTTTGTCTTTCGCTAAGGATGACATGGATTGGAGCCTTCAAAACAATGGGCAATGTTTTCAAGTTTTAATGCTATGCCTACAAAAATCACCAAAGTATATCATAGTTAGTGCTCTCCAATGAAATTGGTTTGCTTTCTTTCACATAACTCCACAGGAGCATTTTGTGTATGGATAAGGTCACTTAGTAATGACTCCAGGACAGGATTGACCTAAAACAGCAATATCCCCATGGAATAGCCCCTTTAAGGTATTTGTGATTTTTTTATTACTTTTTTCTAGGGAGATGAGCCTGCTGGTGACACAGAGGATCCCAAGCCAGCGGCAGATGAGAACCTTCCAGAGTTGAAGACCACCAAATGGCGCGTGGAAAATTCCTGGGGCGAGGAAAAGGACAAGCCAGGTTACCTAATGATGACTGATAGCTGGTTTTCGGAATATGTTTATGAAGTTGTTGTGGACAAGAAATATGTCCCAGCAGACATCATGGCTGTGTTAAAGCAGGACCCAGTGGTTCTATCCGCTTGGGACCCAATGGGCTCCCTTGCTTGCATAGTGTGTGGAAAAGACGAACATCTAGCTCATTTGTGATATATTAGAAGTTTGTTAACTGATGATATGTGCATCACACCAATCAAGCACATGAAAGAAGATGCCATGTCTTCTCTGTGTCTTGCTCAGTAGCCTCTGTATCAGATGCCAGAATGGGAAATGAGGGGATTTCTTCACCCACTAATTGCCCAAAACAGGAAGGGAACTCAGAAGGATGGAAGTTAAAATTGTTTTCCTCTTTACACGCTGATATCCTTCTTCTTCCTTTCTGGCACCCGGTACGCACGTTCAGCTAGAGCAATATTACTGTACTCTTCCGTAAAATGGGGCTTATTTATGTTATTGAATAGTGGATGCAATTTGATCGTGACTGAAAACAAATGCTTTAAGCCTGTGAAACAATATATATAATGTAGTGTGCACCTATTATCGTATATTTTATGCTGGCATGGGATATAAATAGAGTCATTGTGCAAATAGTTCAGTGATCTCACTATTTTTTTAACCTTTTTCTGGCATTTTTTTGGATGTCGAAATTAGACTGTCCTCTTTACACCCGCCTTACTGTACTTTACTTAATAAACCACATAGCCCATACACTGCAGGCAAAATGTATCTCTCTCCCCTTAAGGTATCTCTCTCTGCTTAAAGGTCCAACAATGTTGTAAGTTGTTGCGTCTGTTTTCATGCAGCTTAACTTTTGACCGGTTTCAAACTTTGCGCAAAATCTCCCAACAACATGCAACAGGGTGTGCAAACAGACGCAGCATGTAACATCCAGTAATGTCGGGAGTTGTTGGCCAACAATGTCGCGTCTGTTTGCACGGGGCTTAACGGGCATGTAATCAAATTTTCTCTGAGTTTCACAGAGATGTGTCTGTTTTTAAATTTTTTTAAACTCACATCAAAGCTAGCCTGCGTGCAGGCGCTTTAAAGGGATGGGAAAGGGAGTTTAGGCGCGAGAGAAACGCCCTCCTCAACTCTCCTCCCTCGCGCGTGGTGTCACGCCCTAATTCCCTTCCCTTCCCTTTCGAACGCCTGCCACGCAGGCTACATCAAGGCAGGATCAATGCCAGTGGAATTTAAAAGCGCGCATGCTTATCCTCTCCACTTAAGGTAGCCTCTATACAGACAATGTTTTCTTTTTCTTTTTGAAAATCGACGAGCACGAGAGCAAAGCTTGCGCGGAGCACGAGAAAGTCTATTTTCTCTTTTCTCCAACCCCCACCCCCTTACGCTAGCAGTCCATAAATCCCCTGCAGGTTTTATTTTTTATACGTGCTCGATGATCTCTAAAGAGAAAATAGAACAGGCTACCCTTAAGGGGCTTTTTTAAGTTGTGCGTTCCCTTGGTGAGTTTTTAAAGGGTGTATCTAGCTGACCTTTTGAGAATGGATGGTCATTAATGTCTGTCCCCCTTGAGTGTACTTGCTCTCATATTGGATGTGAACCTACGGTGATTTCCATAGATTTCCATTCCTGATGCTTACTCTCCACGTGAAATTCAGTAGCCTCCTGAACAAGAAGTGACCTGTACCTATGTTATACCAAAATGTTGAGGATAGTTCAATCCCATGCCTGCAGGTTTGAAACTTTTTGAAAACATACAACCTGTACTTTGGGCGTGATGGTGATGGTGGTGTTGATGGGGTTGGTGGTGATGGTGGGGGTGATGATGGTGACAGTGGGGGTGGAAGTGGTGGTGGTGACAGTGATGATGGGGGGGCTCGTGATGGGTCAATGTTTTAACAACAACAACAACTATGCTTTATTTGCATGACTGTAACAAAGTATTGCAGTATTGCAAAAGCTAATTGAATTTAATTATTGATTCCTTTTTAAATTAAATAGTTAAAGTAATTTTAAATATATTAATCATTGCTTACTTTCAACCATCAACAGGATTTATTATTCCGAAGACAAGTTTGTCTCTCAATTCAAAGCAAGATGATATAAATGAAATTAATTGGATTTTAATAACATAGTCGGTAGAATTCATTAGATGTGATAATAAGGTCTCGTGTGATTGCAGTCGTAGAAACGGTATTTTAGAGAGGAACATCTCTGTTATTGAAGAAAAACTTGGACAATCTAATAAAAAGTGAGTTTCATCTTCAATTCTGTTACAGTTGCAGAGACGCCGGGGTGATGGTGAGGATGGTGGTGGTGCGGGTGATTATGGCGATGGTGGGGGTGGGGGGGGGTATATTGGTGGTGGTAATTATGGTGGTGGGGGCTGGTGATGGTGGTGGTGGTGAGGATGGGGGTGATGGGGTTGATGATGGTTATGGCAGAGGTGATTATGGTGATGGTGCGGGGGGGTCCTAGTGGTGGTGGTAATTATGGTGGTGGAGCACTGGTGATGGTGGGGCTGGTGAAGATGGTGGTGATGGGGTTGATGTTGGTTGTGGAAAGGGTGATTATGGTGATAGTGGGAGGGTCGTAGTGATTGTGGTAACTATGGTGATGGGGGGCTGCTGATTTTGGGGGTGGTGAGGATGGTGGAGATGATGGGAATGGTGGTGATGGGGTTGATGATGGTGATGAAAGGGGTGATGATGATGATAGTGGGGTGGTGATGAAGGTGGTGGTGGGGAGGGTGATGAAGGTGGTGGTGGTGGGGGGTGGGGTTGATGGTGGATGTGTTGGTGATGATGTTGGTGGTGGGGGTGGTGCTGATAATGGCGGTGGTGGTGATGATGGTGGTGGTGGTGGTCATGATGAAGGTGATGGTGACAATGATGACTGTAAGGCTTAAATTTGGGAATTTTCTTCATAAAATTCGAACTGTATGGGACAATCTTAGAAATGAGCTTGACGAGTTAAATGGAGTATCAACAGTTTCAGTACTAAAGTTAATACCGATTTCTTGCATTAGCATTAAGGTTCTACGTGAATTTGCGATTTTTAGCTTATTGGTTTTTTACGAATCTGCCGGAGAGAGAGAAATGCCCTGGGCGATGGACACACTCGGAATTGATAGAGCCATAAACACAGCGGATTTTGATGCAAATTTTTGTTCAATAGTATAACATTTACATTTAAGCTCCGAGGCTGCAACTTGGTTTGAAATGAAGGTTTTTTCAAGCGACTTACTTTACTTTACTTTTAAAAAGCAGTTAACTGACAAATGACACAAAAATTAACTGATAACTGATAATCGTACCCCGTCCTCCCAATCCAGACCCTCTGTGGTATTTTTCTGTTTCTTTAGCATCGCGTGACATACTGGCGTGACTAAAAAACAGGAAATGACACGAGAAATGTAGTGCGGTTTTCTCGGCAAGGGCGGTCAAACATCAGACTTGTATTTTGTGATATGATCATTGGTGGCGTGTTTTTATCGCAGAATTAACGTCGTAGTTTGGCTAATTTTGTAGTTTCACAGTACGTATACAGAAATTTAACTGCAACGGAGTAGAAGTGGACCTTGGAAGTTATTAAATCAGCTTTCAGGTAAGGCAAGCCGTCTGGTAAGGCGGAGGAGCCCACGGAGGATGTCGACTAAAAATAAGCAGTTGTATCAAATCGGATGTAAAACTAATAGACATGTGGGGTTCTGAATTAAGTGAAGAATTAATTTTAGTAGGGATACGTAAAAATTACTTCAAATTATAACTTGAATCCTTCCCCGAAGAAAGTGGCTAGCAACTGAATAGATATGTGGAAAACCAAAATGAAAATTTGAAGTTCAGCCAGTCTTGTATAGAATTTATCGTTTCTTTGTTGCTGCTTTTAATCTGGGAGATGTCTCACCCATTTCTTTGATGGCAATTCTTTTTCAATTTGGGAAGTGATTATTAATTTAGATTTTTTGTCGGCGTTTAAGGTATTGTCTGAGTCAATAGCACCAGATTGGCAGTGGTTTTGTGAAATATTATCACCAAAAGAAATTTGTCTAGGCAAATTTCGACTGGAATTTACATTTCCCCTGACTCTTTATAGCAAGGCTTAAATGTGAAATTTATGAACAAGCTGATAATGTAAAATGCTTTTATTGGATTTTGAAATCCATGAAGTTGAGACCGCATCCCAGACAGTCCCCGTCTTGTGTAGCACCTGTTGTAGTGATACCATGACTGACCAAAGGTTGCACAAAATTGTTGTTTGTAATCTTAATATTATTGCAATGCTTGTCGGGTTTAGGTAACCTATATTTCCGTTCGTCAGTACTGTAACCTTTAAGTTTTTGTTCATGTCTACGCAGGTTAATTCCTTTACATTTCAGACTGGGTTTTTATTGACTACGGAAAATCTCGAGAAAAGCCAACACGTGTACGCACAAAGGACCAGGATCAACGTCAACAAACAGTTGACGAAACTCGTAGTAAAACATGTGATATTCTTGGCCAATCACATGTCTTAGACATGGAAACCGAATGAAAAGGGAACGATATTTCCATAAAAAAACGTCAGTCCGGCTGAAAAGGATCCAGAAAACCATGAAAATCCCCAGAAGCAGTCCTTGTATTTATTGATTCCAATTATAATATATAGATTTAGCCAGGGCTAAAAGCGAAGCTCTCGATAATATAGTTTGTTAAAAAGTAAATAAAATTGTGTAATGCTAGGCGGCGAAGGCAACCGGCCGGAGAATAGTGAAAAACAACAATAGGTCTAATTTAATAGAAAACAAAGGCAACTTTGCACGTGCAGCACACTTTTTTTGTAAATTCCTTTGCCGTTGTTTTGCACGACTACAACGTGAAACTTCCAGAAACTTCTTAGGGCCTGTTTACATGTAAACAGGGTCTTAGTTACACGTTTTATGGAGGAAATGTCGTACGTGTTCTCGTTCACTTTTTTTTTCACTGCCGCTTATTTTGACCTTGCATTGGTGGCCGCTCGCATTTCCCATTTTGTCACCGCCGCTACAAAATTTTCATGTTGTTCTTCCAACAAAAAAATTTATCTCTCGCTCTAGACCTGGCCCGCCGCCTCCTTTCTCTTTTTCTCTGTCTTTCTCCCGCTCTAAATTTCAAATTTGTGGACATGACAATTAGTCTAAACTAAATACTTTAGCCAACACGGATACAGAATTTTCGCTTTCCGTTTTCGTCTTTATTGACTCTTTAGTTGTCTCTGCTTTACAAGAAGACAGACAATTCAGACATCGTAGGGAAGAGTTTCCGAAATGAAAAGAAGCAAGACTGCTTATCACCCATCATTATAGATCTATTAATGTACTGTGTGGGCTTCTTACAGTATGAACTGGAAGGAAATGCAATATAAAGTCGGCGCAAAATTAACACACACTGTATATCAATACATTACTGCTTTTGGTGCTGTACGTTTGCTAAATCTTTGAAGTGCATGTATTTTTCCAGTTGTAAATAAAGATAGTACTTTAATACATTGACATGCAAGGGTGCTAGACCGTTGTTGTCTGCGGCCTTCTTGGCTCTTATAAGACAAAACCATGGTATTTTTATATTTAAATAAGGCCCAGTTCAGACACCGAGCCTAATACATTGAATTAAGTACATGAAAAGTTCGGCGTCTGAATCAGTTAGTAAGGCCTGTTTCAATTTGGAACGGCTGAGCCGTTCTTTTCGCCTACTGCCGGCCAGAAAATTTCGCCTTTGGAGTGACTTTGGAACGGCTTTGATTCAGACTCCGAACTTTTCATGTACCGAACCTTATGCATAAATTATTATACCGTTTTTTGTAAGCAGTTTGATCGAAATGAGCATTTTTCGCCACTTGATCCTAGTTCAGCTGAAATTAAGATCGGAGTCTGAATCAATTCAGCCGGTCTAAATTATTTGGGTCGGCCTTTTCGAATTAGGTTCGGCTCATGAAAAGTTCGGCGTCTGAACCGGGCCTAAATTATCGTAAACTACCGCTTGTTGTAAGTCCTGGGCCTATGCATCCTCATGAGGGGTTATTGCGGGAGCTTATAAACGGAGGGGCTTATACCCGAGGGGACTAGAAAACGAGAATAGAAAAAACTAGCGGGAATAGAAAAAGCGCTTCGAAACAAATTAAGGTTGAAAGCGTCATAATAAATCGAATTCAGTTCAATACATTTAGAACAAAATTAGAAGAGGGGCTTATATCTGGCCGGGGAGCTGGACTTATAATTGGATGTATTTCTCTTGTTTACAGGTAGATGGGCCTTTAACTGAGGGAAGGGGTATGTTTATAAGAGGAAGGTGGTTAAAAGTGGCAGTTTACGGTATATAAAATGATTTCAGTGTGTAAAAATTTAAAAGGCGTTGGTATCTTTGGACATCCTCGGAGGGCGCGACGAATGTTTTCAAGCACGGGTGGAAGGATGGGATTCAGTGCAGTTTCTGAAAGATTGAGCCGGTACCCTCAACTCCTGTACTTAAATATCTTTCTATTTCAGGGATGTCTGAAAGCGGTGAAAGCTGCAGTTCTGATGATGAGTATGAGTCAGATGATTTTCTTTCTGATTCGGAGAGTGAGAATTCTTCGGAAGATGGTAAGTGGGGGAAATTCATTGATATCTCCTGTTACATAACGAATCCGTTTAAATGTAAAGTATATATGTTCCCCAAAGTATTTCTAGAATGAATATTACGTGCTCCAAGATTCACTTTTGCTAGCTTTACCAATTCACCCTGGAACCGCCTGTGCTGAATCCACGTCCCTTGTACCAGCTGTGACATCATCATTTTTTTAAGGATCAAAGACACTTCTTCATGTACCTGGTTGAAGGGGAAGAGAACTTTTAAACAATGCCAGAGTTCACTAGATGAAAACCTTTTTCTGCTCCTTTCATCTGATCCTACGATGCTAAAAACTCTGCCTAAAACATTTCAAACCGAACTGAAGCTCTAGTGGAGCAAGAAAGGGGAAGGAAGAGCGGAGAAAGCGCAACCGCTTTACAAAAGTAACGGAGGCTCTGGGGACAAGATTGAAGCGCAAAGCGTATGCCCTGATATTTTGCACATGCCCGAACTACGTAAGCTGATATTTGGCTGAATATTTTGCATGTGGAAGAGAAGGCCGCAAGGTGCGCGGCCTAAAAACGGCGTTGGGGGTACTTTTGGCTTTTCATAGCCAGATAGTGACAAGAAAAGGTTCCAATAGCTTTAAAAGGCGTTTTTCGGCAAAATTCCCAAGGGCGAATGAGTGAATACTAAAGGCGCGTTCGATTGACCGTATTCTGGAATAGGAATACATAGCGGAATGAATTTACTTTACTGGTCATTACTGGACGGCTTCGTGTTAAGTATCGTGGGATATTTTACGTGTCAAGCTGTATTTTGGCGAGACCGTAAAACTTAAAGTAGTTTGCTCAATAAATCCACTTTCTTCGGGTCATCGTCGGCACTTGGAGGCTCTATGTTTTTGCCAGGAAAATATTTGCGAGTAAATAAGAGATGGACTGACAAATAATTGTGACTGGGCTTATAATGGCAAGTGGATACACGGGAAAGAGCAAATTGCGATGAAAAGAAGAAAAACCTCCCATAAAGTAGTTTCGCGGAGCTTGTTGAAAACAATCAACGAACTCAATACCCGACTTTTGCCCGAAATATGGTCATTAATACAACTGCTTGGGCACAGCGTAGTTTCCATATAGCGAGTTGGTGTTGTTTGGATCCTTTCATGAAAATAACGGAAATCTATTACTAAGTGCGTGAGCACTTACTTTCCGACAGGTCTTCGAACGTTTTGGGACATCTGCAGAGTTAAGAGTCTTGCCGAACATCCTGCACACTGGACTGCGTCCAGATCCTGAACTCTGCAGCTACTAAATACTAATTGAAACGCAAATAATCTTTGTTCATAAAATGGGAGAAACCCGACCTCAACCAGCAGGTGAAACACATAAACCTGACTCTCTCCCTGTAAGTAGCTAAGCTTCACTAATTTTAAACCTTTCAGTACGCAATATTAACAACGCAATGTAAAGAAGTTTGTAACATCGCGGGCGATTTAAATTCAACGGCGATTTCAAAATATGTAACACTGAAGACGACGGATGTACCGTCGAAACGTGTTGTGTTTATGCGGCTGTCTATTTCCAAGTGACGGTTTTGATTTTGAAGGTTGTGTAGCATATTTTGGCAAATGGGATGGTCCTTGAAAGCTGCAAGTAATACCAAGATTCAAAACAAAATTCTAAGCTATAAGTTTGGATCAGGTCATTTTATAGTTTTCGTAGCAAAATTTACTTTTGTTATTCATTTTTTGCTAACTCTGTTTACGAATTTAGGCGAAGAAGACACCGAAGATATCGTTTTCCAAGACAGCGAGGAGGATATGGAAGATGAGGATGATCAACGCTTGAAAGAGTTAGAATTATGTTCATCCTCTGATGAAGGTAGCTAAAGAGAATAAACTGTAAAAACAACCAGCCGTTTGTCCTTGGGAACAAAAGAACGTTCCCACATTCAGGCCCGGCCAGGGGTATTGAGTACTCGGGTATCCGGGGTCTTTTTTATTCAGGTATTCGGTATTTTGATATCACAACTGTGGGTATAAATTATGTTGTTTTTCTAAATTATTGGTTTTTGGTATTTAGACACGAAATTTTGTGCATTTGTTCATAAGTGAATGCATGTTGACACATTGATAGAGGGGCGGGCAAAGGAGGGAATTGATAAAGTTCGTGACCGACTGCAATACACCAAAAGTTATACACTGTAATATGCACTGTATGTGGGTATGTTATCTCTCACTGCCTCAGTAACATGACAAATCGTTTTTAGGGACTATATGTGGTATTCTGTTTCAAGACCGACACTTTTAGGTATTCGGTATCGACGATTTTACCATTTTTAGGTATGTTGGCATCTAATGAGGAAAAATTCCCGAATGTTGGTATCCCACTGCCCCACACTGGCCGGGCCTGCCGTTTCTTAGAGGCACCAATTTTAAACTTGGGTTGACAAAATACAGTGCGTGGCACCCAAGCGTCGACCACCTCGTTTGATACTGTTTAAGTACTGAAAGGGAATTAGGACTGTTGTAACTCTTGATAAAATAACAACATCACTGGGTAAACAAGACAGATATATTAGAGAATTGGAAATACAGGGGGAAGAAGACAGAAAACCTTGGTTTCGTGCACATGTATATCTTACTTTACGAAGTACAAACGAAAACACGTAACTTGGTTTTTGCAATTTTGCCTTGCCTGTACACTAATAATGGTAGAAAAACGGAGGTTGTCACAATTCGAGAATTGTGGCCATGATAACCGCGAAGTTGTTCGAAAACGCACTCGAAAGAGAAGTCTGATTAAAACCTAAATATCGTTTTCATGTCGATGGGTAAAGATGAAGGTTGCCACGGGCAAGGCTATGCACTGAGGAGTGCACAAGTACGAGAACTGCCTGGAAATGAAAACGTTTTGCCAGATGGCTTGGTATAGACGGTAGAAGGCGAAACGGAAACGCTATAGTACGATCACGTAGCTTTCAAAGGCGTTTTGCTCACATGAAAACAAAAATTAGACAGCTGCAAACACACCAATTTTTGCAGTTTTTACATTCGAATCCTTTACGTTTGACTTTTGAACTTTTGTCGTAAACATCACCTCAATTGAGTTATAAAAGTCGTCTCTTTCCCTCTTCACAGAAAGATGCCCGCAGGTTTGACTTTGTAAGCTGAAAGATCACGTTAGATCCTTATTGTAAGCGTATTTTATCTCCAGTTTAAGTCCCACTCTTCAGATATTTTTACATTTTAGCCAATTTTTGCGTTTCATTAAGCGGTGGCTTGGTAGGGTGTCTTCGATTTCTCCTTGTTGATTTATTTTTTTATCCAACAATTGTGATATGTAGATGTTGAGTAGTTCAAAGATACGTGAATGCCGTCGTGTTATTTATTTTTTGCAGACTCCATGCGTTTTGAAACAGCGCGATCTTCAAAAGTCGCTAGTTTTGGCCTTTGAATCGGTCCAAATTATGCCCTCGGATGGCGGAAGTCATTTTGGCTTGTAGCAAAAAAGAAAAGCAAGAAATCTAACAAACTAACCCGGTTTTATTACATGTACACCAAATACTTTTAGTCCACAGACCATAAAGGCAAATTTTTTTTCCGACCCGAAAATCATCAGACCGGTCTTATTGAGACTGCCACTGACCTAAATCCGTATTAGGGGTGGCGAATGTTACCTCGAAAAACGTGGGTCTCGGAAAATTTTGGCAGGATCTCGAAATCTCGGAAACGTTTTTGACAAGTCTCGAAGTCTCGTTTTTTTATGGTTTGTTTTCGGATTTCTAACTAGGATCTCGGCGTCTCGGCGAGTCTCGGATTTTACCATTCGCCACCCCTCGTATTTTGGGGATTAATTCATGCTTCTGCGTTTCATGGAAAGAATCCGAAAAACTTAAACTTGACAAGTAGTTTCCAGTGAAAATACAGGTTTACTACGTCCTACCGGCTCGTGCCAGTACTGCTGGAACACTTAAGGGTGGTCTTCACAAGCAACAGAGTCGGGAGTGCCCTTCTGATTCCACTTACGACTCCGTTGCTCACGATCTAGTGAAAACTAGGTTGTCGAATTACAAGCAGAAGGGGAACTAAAAACCAATCACAAATCGTGATAACGAAAATCTTGAGTGTCTTTCTTTTTTTTCGCCCTTACTTACGACTCCGGTTTGATTTTTACCAGGTCGTATGCGCTACTTATTCATTTTCGGATTACCCTTCGTTTTCGTCGTAACAAATCCAAAGAATCCGAGTTCAAAAATCTAATCTTAAATTTTCTCAAAGAAAGGTACCCTATAAAAAGAACTAAAATGATTCATCCACAGAAACCGAAGAGCTAATGAAGACTGATCAAGTGATAACCCGCATTAACGACACCTTCTACAGGAAAGACGTGAGGCCTACGTAAGTAAACTTTATTGAACTACTTAGACGAAAGTACTTTTTTAAGTTTCAATGTATTTAGCACGCGACTACTACTTGAAAATATTGTTATAATGTCTCCTAATTGGACACGGGACTACCATTTCTAGATGGTACGTCATCCCTCGAAGGTATAGTCGTTTGTCGGTAGTAGTATAGTAGGTGTCAGTTACTCCTTTTTTGATGGGAACCTCATTGATTTGAGAGGGGAGCATATATATTAACGCCGATGCTGAGATACCTGTTTGTCTCAGCTTCTTCACTTGTTTCATTTCTGTAATATCTGCGTTGGCTAAGGTATTGGAAAGAGTAACGAACGATCAGCTATACGCGTACCTATAGAGTGTTTTCACATGACGTCACGGCGGCCATATTGGTGTCCCAAACCAATCCTCTGGGAGTTGAACTATTTTCTTATGCAAACGTTTTCTTTTGCTCCAATAAATTTGCATAGATGCTAGCCACGTGAGTGAAAAACACTCTATAACAACATATCATAATTTCAAAAAGTCATTCCCGATTCCGTTCGATCCGTTCTACAGTCACTGCTCTACTTGAGGTTACCGGTAGCTGAGATTTTGACACTGATCGTGGTAACGTTACTGACTGTAATATTTCTAAATTATGAAAGGCCTTTGATACGGTAGACTACACTATATTACTGTCTATTAAAATTAAGTTTCCACAGAATTCGTGAAAATGCTTGCAGTTGGTTCAAGTCATATTTAAAAAATCGAACGCAAATATGTTCTGTTACTGACTCACTTTCCAAAACCTGCTCGCTCCGATGTGGTATCCCTAGGTGGATTAAATTGGGTCCTCTTGGGTATTATTTTTATTATTATTATTATTT
>CALNXK010000034.1:1217500-1257500 GCA_942486035.1 Porites lobata
TAAACTTATTCTTGAAAGCGATATTAAAAAAATATGTCTTAAGCTTTGACTTGATTGTCACTAGACCTAATATAATCAGGCAACTGATTCCGCAGCTCAGGGGCGGATATGCCGAAAGCCCTAGCACCCTAGGTTCATGTTATAATCAGCACGATCCAAGTGTAGAGTAGAAGATGATAGAAGCATACGCGCAGGACAAAAAGGAGTAAAGAGCTCTTTGATGTAGGAACCGTACCGTTCAAAACTTACACACTTTGCTGCTCCAAAACTTGGTTTTTTAATCCATTCATAATTGCCCTGACCCGTGTAAACGGGGTCTGAGTTTTTTAGGACAGGTGAAAGAAATTAGCTGTTTCATATCTCTCCGTTGAAAGTGACAGAAACAAAACAAAACTAATGGAACAGAGGCCACAAAAAAGGCTTGTCAATACATTTACGTTAGCTCAAATCATGTTGGTTGGCTGATGTTGAAAGGTCTAATTCATTTGTTTCAGCCTTTAGTTTGCCTGAGGGTATTTCCAAAATAGTAGAAGATGCATGGAGTAAACTATTTGTTGCCGTGAATTCTGATGCCCTTGGGGCTCAATTTTTCCCCATATTTTCTGAGAATGAGGAGAGCTTTCGTCCATCAGGTGAGAAAAAAAAGGATAGAATATGGCAAATAAACGAAACAGGTATCTAATGTATATTACATACACCTCGCATGGGTTTCCAGACACGTGACACGCAAAAATGCAGTTTCCTAGCTTGCGTTGTGCCATGACACTTTGGTATTATACCTTAAAATCCTTTTCTCTGGTGTAGTACCCTCTTAACTGGAAACCAATGCAAAATGTATGTTATTTAAAGCAAATAAAAACGAATAATTAGAAGAGATACGATAAGATATATTTACTTGAAGAAAACTAATTTTTGGTAGAGTTTCTTCAAAGTACGCCTTCTCGTAGTGATTATAATCATTATTGCTGTTTATATACCAGGAAGAAGTTCAGCGTTTGACTCCAAAATGAAGCTAAGACGTCTTCTTGAGGTTAAAAGTGTTCTTGTAGAGGAGTATGCAGGGGATGTTCGGACCAGAATTAACGACCTGGCTGAGTAAGTCGGTGGAATATCTAGGGACACGCGCTAACATCTTTTTTATTAATATTTATATCATCTTTTTAACAATGCCAAATTGATCAGTAAATTTAGTTGACATCTTATTTCAGCCGTGTCTTTTTCGCCAAAGCGGCAGGACAATTTACGTTTTTGAGCATAATAGCCTAAAAATCGTTAACCCAAACAAACACTCGCATTTTTGTTTTAAATTAAGATGGGAGCAGCGAAACTTTGACAAAAAAACGTTTTTCGGTTTATGGGTTATAACCTTTGTTGCTTTTAGCTGTTATGAGTAGGAGGTTTAAATGTCGTTTTCTTTTCAGATTTGAGTAAATCACAAAGAGCCACCTTAACTAGGAGCATCAGCGCCTCATTTTTTCTCAGTCAATATTATCTTTATAAAACTACTGGGATCTTATCACATTTATAGACATGATAGAAATGAGATGGTGAATTTTAAGCCTTGGGTCAATTTAATAAAACTTTTACATGTGTAATTTACTGTACAAGTGTAGCTATTGTTCTCAGACTCTAAAACGATGGCTACACTTGTAAATTACACGTGTAAAAGTTTTATTAAATTGACCCCTGGTGAATACATGAGGCAGAGTTTTCAGTCAGTGACACAGGCGGGTCGAAAGAGAAAACTGGTTACTCCTAATAGGAGTTGAACCTATGACCTTCTAGTTACTTGTCCAGATGCTCTACCACTGAGCTACAGGGGACTTGTGGGAACTAAGGCCAATAAACTAGGTTCATGTGGCATTCGTCCTACAAACTGCTGTAACTGCAATGTCATAGGTTCGATTCCTGTTGGGACTACTCAGATGTTTTCTTCCGAGCCGCCTGTGTCACTGTCTGAAAAAAAATCTTTCTCGTTTATTCACCATTCACCATCTCATCTTTATCGTTGCGCATAAGCACTTATTGACATTCTAATCCTAGCAGTATGAAGGACGTTAATGGCACATGAACCTAATTTAATGGCCTAAGCTTCACGAGTCTCCTTTAGCTTAGAGCATCTGGAATAGCATCACCAGAAGGTTACACTTTCGACCCCTCTCGCACCTCACTAACTTCTCATTTATCTCTTAAAAGAATTGAAGACCAGGAGGAAATATTTCATATTGGTCGGGAATTTGATGAGCGTTATCATTGGCATACCCGAAAGCGTCTCACTGATGACTACGACAGGACAAGAGAAGACATAAAAGGTGAAGAGATAATAAGAAAAGTCCAAAGCAAACGGATCTAAGTTGCTTACGGTTTAAGGAGGAGAGAAATATATGTAAGGGAAAGATTAAATGTAAACCAGAACTGGATGGGCTAAAATATTGCCCGAGTCGAAATATTTCTTAAAATAGGGGATGATAAGAAAATTATTACTTTGCGATGCCATTTCACCCCCAGAGAAACCTCCAAAGAACCCGAATAGAAGACGTCGGTACTACAACGACAAGCAGAAGTATGTTCGATTTCTTCGCTTTTATGGTAATTCCCTTGAAGGAGGTATTGATCGGGCAAAAGTAATTACTGTCACAGAGAACAGCGACAAGAAAAAGAAAGGGAAAGATAAAACAGGCAAGGTGGTAAGTAACACGGTTTCAGTTTAGGAAAAGAGTTCATCATGATGATGTTTACTTTATGCAGATACAGCGAGAACGTGAAAGAACTCGGAAACAGAGGACTAAACGCGACTTCCCGCGTTCAATTTGCTGCTCTGCCATTATAATGGTCAAGTCGGTTGCGCCGTCACGGTCGTCACTGTTAATACGTTCTTTTTGCCAAATCTGTTTTATAACTGGACACAAAGTAGGCATGCAATCGATGAACACCATTACCATTCTCATTACAATTCCGAACGTCATTGATCATTGTCATTATCGTTCAAGTCATTCTCATCCCAATCACCACTATCACATCACTAAAAAAACGTTTTTTTACCTCAAATTAGGACTAATTTAACAGCTAAGTCACGTCAACCAACAGACGTACTGAGAAGATTGACTATTGCGGTGGAACTAAGTCATTAACTTTTTTACCCTCGAATCTAATGCTTGATAAGTTCACTGAAAATCTGAGTATAATTCTGTTACATGTACTCATTTACTTCAATCTTTTACAGAGCAAAACGCAATTACAGTTAATAGAGAAAAACAAACAGAGGCGTAAAGGTAATTAAATAACAGCAACTTAATTAATATGCGTCTGAGCGGTTTACAAAGTGAAATTAACATATAAAACAATGGTATCTTTACAATTCGCACAAAATTATATGAATTGAATTAACCTTATATGATTGTCACCACCCGCAAATACCACAGGCTAATCGCGGCGGGCAGTGACAACAATTTATAAAAAGCTTAGAAATAGTTATAAGTAAAAGTGTCTAAATAAATAAATAAATAAATAAAATTCAAGAATAATTAACTAGTTGAATGAAGCACACACCAATTTACTGGCTTAATTACGGATAGTTATTTAAACAGGAAGACATTATTGTAGACCGCGCGTTCTTTGAAGAAGAGTTGCTCTATCGATATAATTATCCTCAGCGGCGAGGATTTTCAGAACTGCATTATGGATTTTTTCCTTGAATTGCTTTCGAGAGAGTTTACGAGTAGAGGTACTTAGAGAATTCCAAACTAAGGTAACAAAACTAGCAACAGAATTCGGGTTACTGTTTAATGTAGAACTGAGGTTTAACATAGAAATTTCCAGCAGAAGCTGACCTCGTGTTATATGAATGTATTTGTCTGGAACAAGTGAATACGCGGCGAAGGTTTTCCGCTGTATTATCGTTCGAAACATCATGCATGAGGACGGAGACTGTTTTAAAGTAGAGTAGCTTTAATTTATCGGTAGAATATTAGATGTAACACAAAAAAAGGAAGTGAATGATCCCTATACTGTACGGGAAGGAATGGATAAGGCGTATGACACGGTTTCTACAGCAATAAAATCTTGTGTAAATTTGTTTTATAGCCTCACCCCAGCAGGGTATAAGGCCATAAGACAAATGCGGGAAGAGTAAAGATCCTTAAGGTTGAGTAGAGTACTCTGGGGACAAACGGCCTCGGTTTCGCAATGACGCCAACGGCTTTACTGATTTTAGTAGACACTAGTCAATACGAGGTTTCCATGTGAGGTGACTTTCAATCAATACTCCAATATCTCTCATATTCTTTCTGTTCTAGATAAGTGGAAGAAGGTTTGTGACAAGTGCAATTTTTTAAGTGATTGTCAATTGGCATTTCTTTAAAAGGGTGTGGTTTAGAGAGGGCGAATAGATATATCCAGAATGATCAACATTACTGATATCGCGCCTCTATCAACCACTGCATTATAACAAATTGATACACTCTGGGATCCAATCGCGCATATATAACTGCTGCACTATATATTGCAGTCAACATTTCCTCACAGATGATGTCGTTGAGAGTGAGAAATAAATTCCACACGTGGGTTTATTTTGTGTCAATATCATAGTTTCTTTCTCAATGCAATTTTCAATTATTTCTGCGATTATTTTTGTTTGCTCTCTTTTAAACACGTTTTCTTTCCATAAACTTTCTCTGATTTAACAGACGAGGAAATGAAGAAGGAGCAAGACAAATGGTGTAACACCTTTAAAAACATTGAGCCACTTTTGAATAAACCAGACTACGAAAATGCGTTGGAGCTGATGAATGAATTTTTGAAAAACACCTCATTCCCACAAGTTCGTTTACCAGCTTTGATGGTTAAAGCGAAATGTTGCTTCCGTGCTTGGCGACAAAAACGTAAGTTATTCAAAGTTGGTCGACTAAGTAGAAGTGATTTCAAAATTTAATTTCCAGTGAACTTCAGTATCGTCTTGTGAGTGACATTATCTTTTTAAAATTAGAATTTGCAACAGGGTATTCCTCGTAAACGAACGCCGTGAATTTTCTATAATATACGGATTGTTTTAAACGTCGGAAGAGTTGACGATAAATCGCTACGACACGACGCGAGTACAGGTCGCAGCCATGACTCGTTTCTGCTGTACGAAAGACTTAACGCTGCTAACCTGTTGCAGCGACTTGTCGCTTAGTTCGGTATCGCCGTATGCTGACCTTTAACATCAGTTGTTTCAATACCCTGTTTTGCTTCGTTGACTTAACAAAAGTGAAGAATTTTTTAATATATCTGGTTATTTTTCCACTGCATCATGCATCTACTGTTGCGATGGAACTGGGGCAATAGGCCATCAACACAACAGCGCGATTAGTAACATATGAGACCTTACTTTTATATATTGACAAGAGAGCTCTTGATTTTAAGCCGCTTGAAAGCTGTAAAAAGACTAGCCTTCCTTATAATATAAGGTTTAAAAACTCCGGCCTTTCCCATTTTCTGCTATTGTGTCTCAAGATGGAGAATTCTATCTCCCAAAACTTGAAATGTTTCCTTCAATTATCAATGGGTTTTTGGTAACAAAAAAACTTACCCCTATGGCCCTATGGCCTATTACCCCTATGAGCGCCATGGGCAGCGACAGAACTATCATTATTATGAAAGATGACTCTGAATACGTTCCAGGATTTGGCGAACCCAGCACAGATGACATGAAGTATCCAGTGCTTCTTATGGATGTTGCCCAGAAAATAGTGAAAGAAGAAGAAAAAGAAGGAAAGGGAAGTCTTCTTACGGAAAAGCAGAAGAAGAAACTTTCTAGATACATTCAGAAACTAGGATTTGAAAACATCGCTGCGACGTTTCATGATTCAAATGCAGGCAGCAGAGAACAGGTAGTCAATTTCGATTGGGTAGTTTCTCTTATTTTATATGTTATAACCTTTATTATTCATTCAATTCTAATTGGCTCCAATACCCCTTCAAATTCTTCATAACCAACTGGCGCTTACCATATTTGGAAGATGCGAGAAATATACCATTGATTCGATGGTATAAATTATGTTATTAAAAACGGAATCGTTGGATAATGCAATTCTAGAGCTCTGATTGGCTTAGCCATCGTGGTATATGAGCCATTATACCATGCTCTCCAAATATGTTAACTTTACGCGTCTACCCATAAGTTAAAAACAAGCTGAAAATCTGCTGTGTTTTTACAAGTAAAGTCGCGAAGAATTCTCGATATTTTGATGGCGTTTTTAATAACACAATTGGTAATGGATTAAACAAACAATTATTCCACTAGCGCTATCTCATATCCAACGCGCACTCGTGGAATAGTTGTTAAATATACTATCTATCAACCTCGTTTCCAGGCGTGGCAGCCTAGCTGTTTATTCCTGAGTGAACTGAAAAAGAAAATGGCGTCCACAGCTATCGGAAGACGAAATAGCTGAGTTTCTAACTAACTGAACGGGAGAAATGCAAGAATACGCAAAATGTTATCTGCATTTTGAGAAAGGGAAAACTTCATCTGCTTACATCCCGAAACCATGCCGAGAAATAGGCGAAAGTTTTGAGGAAAGTCTACGAGAAGGCAAGCTTGTTAAGAACTTAGAAATATTTTGAATGAGAACTAAAACAATTACTGAATTCGGCTTTGGTATGATGTATTTAAACACGAGAATAATATAATGAATAGACGAAGGTAAAAGTATTGGTAATTAGTCAAAGGAGGTACAGTATTCCCCACTTTAGAGACTAGAAGGAAGTTTGGCTGGCTGAACTTTCGCAAAGTATTTTGAGACTGACTGGACTGACTTACTGGCGACAGGGAAAAAATAGCCAATAGCTGACAGCCGCCTCCTCATTTACAACCCCAGAGGTCCCTGCGATAGTTAACTCGGCCAAGTTTCCTTCTCAGATAAGATATTACTTTTTATTATATAAACACCAATGAACTACCAGGTGAGCTTTCGCGCGAAAACATGATATCTTCACACGTGAAAATAACATGTTATTTTCACATGTGAAAATATCACGGTTGCTATGGCTACATAATAAATCGCGCCTTTCGCAGGAAAAAACTGTTTCAGTGAAATGGTTTGGTATTTCATTGGTGTTTATATAATAAATAGAACATTACATGGCCGCTTGGAGATACGAAATTTCTCTTCTCGTGTTGAAAATATTTCACTCGTTCGCTGCTCTCACTCGTAAAATATTTTTCAACACTCGAAGAGAAATTTCGTATCTCCGCGCGGCCATGTAATATCCTCTAGTTATTAAATTTTCAACCTCGTATAATGCATTTCTAGCATTCTGATTGGCTCAATCAGTCTCGGTTATCAGCTCAAATACCTTAGTTTGACCTTATATGGAAAACAAAACACAAAGCGGCGGAAAAAAGTAGATTTCGCGAGCTTTCTACCGACGAAACAACAGGAAAAAAACAAAATGCAATACCGACAGCGACAAAAAAGCCACAAACTTTGGGCTGAAATTATTTAATTGTACTCCGAAGTTTCGTTACAAATTTAAGGAGATTATAAGCTTAACTTTTCCGTACGTCGAACTGATTATGTAACAACAACAGTTTTCAGAATGGCTTACAAGCCCTTGCAGGAGTAAGCTTTCTAAACCATTAGCAGACTTTTTTTGCGTGTTTGATGAGCATTTACACACCTCTTAAAACTTTCCCAAGTCCATAACGGAACATAAGGGGCCTCAAGTGAATCCTACAACGAGCGGCTTTTTATTGAACAACAACAACAAGCCCGAACCCTACGACGATTTCTTTGCCGAAAAGCGCTCAGGAAGAAACGTCGCCTGTTTAATTTTTGTGCTGTTGCAAAGTACTAATAAAAAAGCGAGGTACGTAAGCACTTCTTGTAGGATGAAAACCCTTTGACTTAAAAGTAGCTAAAGGATGAATACGAAACTACAAAAAATTATTATTATTATTATTTGTATTATCATTAAAAAGTGTTTTTCATTTTAACAGAATGGTCAGTTCTCGGTGCGTCAGACAAGCGCGCGATTTCAGCTGGAACACATGGGACACTTACTGCAACGGGAAGAGCGCAACGATCCCGACCCGCGTGTGGAACACTTTATTCCAGACACTTGGCAGGTTTGTAAATTAAAACTGGTCACTACAATGATGGTGCAAGCTCATTTGGTTCCTCTCTTTTCTCCGATGGCTTTGGAGGCGAATTTAAGTATTTAGTGGTATATGAAAATGGTCAGCGACGTACTTTAGTCGCCTTGAATAGGACGAAAGAATTACAAAATTTGTTATCTAAACAGAGAAATATATTAGCTGTAGAGAAATATCAAATCCAATGGACAGAATGAACTGGAGCTGAGCTAGAGGGTACATGCTATTTGTGTTGTGTTCTATAAGTAATTAGGTTGTATATTTTAGGACATTTGGCGGAGAAATATAGAATCTAATTGGCAGTATAACAGACGTCAGCTAAACTTCTGGGATGGAAATGAACCCAATAAAATTCTTTTGTAAGAACACTGTAAAGCAACCAGCATCTCCATACGTACACAAGAAAGAATATCTTGAGGTTTCGCGCACTTCCAACCTGCTAGGAATTATAACAAAACTAAATTGTGGGGATCTCAGGTGAACCTACAGTAGAATCCCGATTTTTTGAACCACCGTGGGAAAAGCAAATTGTTTTATCTGGAGGTTTAGAAAAGGGCGTAAAGTTACAGTGTTTTACTGGTGAAGGGAAGTTAAGTTTGGTTCGAATTATCAGGAATTTCAAAAAGCCGAGGGTCCGAGAAATTGGGATCTACTCTATTCTTACTCGATCCGTTATCCTCTTTGCAGCGTAAGCTACTAGATGCTGTGGATAATAACGAGTCAGCAGTTATAGTCGCACCGACGTCATCAGGGAAAACATACGCCTCGTATTACTGCATGGAAAAAGTGTTGAGAGAGAGCAACAATGGAGTTGTGGTTTATGTTTCACCCACCAAGGTAATATACCAGGGGAAGCCTCCCTGTAGTATACCTTCATTAACAATATTTGAGAAGCTTTCATGAAAGTTGCTTGTGAGAAGCTTTCAATGATAACGCAAGAGTGCCGTTAACTCGACGAATTTAGTAAGAAGCCCTCGAGAATTTCCCTTGTTGACTTGTAAGCCTTTAAAACTCTGAAGTTGTCTAGAGTCTTCGAAAATTAATCCACAGTAAATTTTGAAGATTTTAAAAAAGGGGAGAAGTATTCCGAAGGTTTCTGAAGTTTTCCGCGCTGGTGGTTCCCAACGATTTCTAGAAAGGACGGTTATCAAATTTTTAGTTCTTATTAGGAAACATTGTAGTAACACGGGATTCAGGTTACCTGGTATCTGTTAATTAGAAGGAAAATGTACGATTAAAGCGTAAATGTATATAAATTAATAAATTAAATGACCTCTCTCCGTACAATTTTTGGTCAAAGGCTCCCTCTTTTGGTTAAAGGCCTCCTCTGGAAGTTCTTGCTTAATACACATTAGTCACCAAATGCAATGATCTTTTTTACAAAGAAAATTTCTACATTATTTTATTTTTTGCGGAGATTATTTAACACTTTTATAGGGCGGCCACTCGAACCAGAGCACTTGGAAGACGAGTATTCAATGACAATCATTTATGTTTCTTGAACACAAAAGAATTGCACGATTTTGCAAACGGACTAATAACGTTAAAATATTTCAACAATGCGACCGTCCAAACTATTAAAACAGTCACATTGTTTAAATGCTTAAATGTTATTGGTCCGTTTGTAAAGAACGTAAGATCTCTTGTGAATCTTGAGAATCTCTGTCGTAATTGGATACTCTTCTTCCCCCAGTTCGAGACGCTGCACTTTAAATAAAGTTTAAAACTTTTGGCATCTGATTCACTTCGATGAGATAATCGTTGATTATTATAATCATTATGATAACTTAAGATTTACATCAGTAGTGATAACCCCAATACAAGAATTTGATCAAGAATTTAATGTTCTCTTGGTAGGCTTTGGTGAATCAAGTTACGGCAACGATTTACGCCCGTTTTCACCGTAAACAACTTCCAGAGGGAAGAGCAGTTTACGGCGTATTCACCAGAGATTATCGTCACGATGCTTTGAACTCGCAGGTAGATTTATTGTGTTAATAGACCATTTCCGGGTTGCCTGAAGCCTCTGTTTTAAATCGAGGCTAAGTGCAAACCCATTGTCTTGAAAATTGTTTTTTTTATTCTCATGCAAATAATACTCATTTTCAAAAGAAAAGTTTTGCAATTAGCCTTGTTTTGAAGGTGAGAGTTTTTGGAACTCAGAAATGGCCTATTACCTTGAACATTGTAAGCAACATTTTATTTATCTATCTATTTATTTATTGAATGATTAATTGTTGATTGATGTATAAGCAATATTTATACTGGCAGATCCAGGTCAGCTAATGCTGGTATAACCGGAGGCCTGTATAACTATTTTAAAATCCATATATACTTGACTAATTCAGATTTAACATTTGCCTAGTTTTGTTTGCTATACAGTGGAACCTGTAATCTGGGGACACCCTCGGGACCATGTCAAATGTCCCCTGAATAGGGGTTGGGCTTGGATTCGTCAAAAATGAACAAACAAGTAAAATATATTTTTTTATTCCTGCCTCGGAAATTGCTTCAGTCGTTTTTTCAAGGAGCTAGATAATGTATCAACATTCATGACTAATTTGCCTCCGCGATACCGGCTGTTAAATTCTTACACGTGCAGTACAGTGACTTGAGTGATATAGTTCATGTCATGAAATCTGTCATCATTGTGACTGGCTAGTGAAGACTTAAATATATTAACCCCTTTTTTGGTAAGGCGCGTTTTGAGTGCTAAGGTGTCCATTGAATGGAGGTTAATTAACCCTGGTTTCGGGGCCCAGAAATAGTGTCCCTTTCCCCTGAAGAGAGTTACCACTTCAAAAGGGTTAACAAATACAAAGATTATGCGCACATTTTCTGGGACTAAATTTACATGCACATGTAAAATTCAATTCTAACATGTAAATATCACGTAAATCAACTACAGATCACTGTAAATGACACTTCCCTGGAAAATTACCCTTTTACAGGATCTTAAATTAAAGTAACTGCAAAAAAGGTGTAAATATTAGGAGCAGAACATTTAAAGAATGGAGACAATCCTGTAAAATGTAAAGGTTTTAAAGGCAAGATCATGTAAATATACTGTGAATATATTGTCAAAAAATACTGTAACAAACAAGTAAATTAAACAGGATAGTTTACTGCGACATTGTAATTATTATGTAAAAACCGTGTAAATCGAAAAGGGATGGAATCATTCAACATTGTAAAAATTCCGAAAATCAAAAAAGGGAGACTGATTTGATCCTGTAAAAACCTTGTAAATCGAAGAAGAGAGACTGATTTGACCCTGTAAAAACCTTGTAAATCGAAAACGAGTGACCGATTTGACCTTTTAATAACATTGTAAATCGAAAAAGGGAGACTGATTTACCCTGTAAAAACCTTGTAAATCGAAAAAGAGAGACTGATTTGACCCTGTAAAAACCTTGTAAATCGAACCATGGAGATTGATTTGACCCTGTAATAACATTGTAAATCGAAAAGGGGAGACTGATTTGACCCTATAAAAACCTTGTGCCCAAAAGGAGAGGTTCCACCGTATAAGACTTCTACTCAGTGGAACCTAAAGCCTAGTCGGAACCAGATGTAAAATACTCACATAAAACTAGTTAGTAGTCTGAGTAGTTAGTACTGTTAATCATCCACCCAGCGCGAACGACTATGAAATGCAAGGTCCGTCATGGTCCATGAAATCGCGGAACAAATTTTGGCCTGACAATAGTAAATATTCGTTGATTTGTAACTGAGTTATGGTTGAATAACTCATTGTTTTTCTCGGCAGATTCTTGTGACAGTTCCACAGTGTCTGGAGATTCTATTTCTTTCACCTCGGAGGCAAGATTGGACAAAGAACGTCAAATACGTGATATTTGATGAGGTTAATAATAAGATCTCAATTTTTCTACATCAGAGTATAGATTTTTTTTCAGAACACGACTTTTACTTATCTAAGGAAAGTTAAAACTTAGTTAGCTGAAATCTCATTAATTAAAATAAGTTACATATTTAAGTAACGATCAGTGCTTGTGGTATGTCTTTCAAATAAAAGACGATAAACCAGCCGAGGAACATGCCATTTGTAAAACTGAGTTAGAAATTGCTGGCTGATAGGCGCTTAAGACGGGGCAGTAAACTAATAAACAACTTACCTTTTGCAGGTTCACTGCCTGGGTGAGGAGATAGGAGCCGAAGTCTGGGAACACCTCCTTCTTTTGATTCGTTGTCCCTTTTTGGCGCTTTCAGCTACCATTGGAAATCCAAATCATCTTCGAGAGTAAGATCTATACAGATCTATTCACCTTTCAAAGCTTTGAGCGGAACAGGTTGTTTATAGAATAGTGGAATGTGAATTTAGAAAGTTATTTGAATGAATGAGGTTACCAGTTGTATTTGTTTCTTCTTGCAGCTGGTTGCAAGCTGCCCAAAATTTTCGTGAGCAACAAGACAAACAAGAGGGTGACAACTTGAGGGAATCATATCGTGTCAATTTGGGTAAGTTTATAATCGGCAAATACGTAAATACCATAATTATTTCTCCAATTACTTCTTGATGATCGCATTCTTTTATCCTCAGTTATCAAATATGGACAATGATAATGTATAATTGGGGTCGGTACATGCAAAGTTTGCAAATCAGCAATATCTCCCTTTTTTCTTTGATACTCTGGCTTCACAAACCTTTAGTACAAGAGAGACGTTGCGATTTCGATTCTCTACGGGATCCTAACTTATGGTCTTAACATAAACTAAAAGTGAAAGTACTCTGTTGCTCTGCAAATCTGGTAAACCATATAGAATGTCAATTGGTATTTTGGGCTAAACACATTCACATATTAGTGAGGTATTTTTATTGCTTGCCAGAGTGGTGGGGAGAACAGACAGATCGCCGCATGTAAGGGAATCCGAGACAATCTTTGATTCTGGATTCCAGTCACTAGGTTCCAGATTCTTGTCTTTGGAACTTGGATTCCGGATTCCAGTCGTTGATTCCGGATTCCTTAAGCTGCATTCCGGATTCCAGAGCCCAGGATTCCAGATTTCAAAAGCAAAAATTCCTCTCATTCCGGAATCCAAATTCGCTTTCATGGGGCGAGACAGAGTTTTTTTTTCTCGTGTGTCTCTTCCTTACTCAGATAAATTGGTGTCCCTTAAGTCCAACCTCTCCCTTCTTTATTACTATCGCTATTCTTTTAGTTCAGGCATTTTATCGCGAAAAGTCGGTCAACCTGCCACTAATTGCAAAAGAAGGTTTTTTAACGGTTTTTTGTCCAGGAATATGTCCTCTATTACATATCAAAAGTCCCCGAAAATCCGAGTAGGGGAAGTTGACGAAAAACGAGTTTTTTAATTGCCCTATATAGACTAATACTGCGCAGCATGGAAACGACGTTGTATGTACTGCCTGTTGTGTTGCTCGAGTTTGAAGCCCCGTACAGCATGGGCTAGTAAAGACTGAGAGAATTTATTGTGTTTTCTTCCTAAGTGCATTTATGTAACGATTAAATAAAACAACTGTTCTGTATAAGATTCTTAAATCAGAAAAATCCACGATTGTTAGCCATCTATAGGTGAAGTATTTAGCGACGAATTATGTCTTCCGCAAGCGAATTTAAAACTTTAAAAGGATAATTTTAAACTGAACGTAAAAGTAATATCTTGTTTGAAGGTAATATAATTCAAGAAAAATATATTTGACTTGAATGTTTCGAGTAGAGACTTCCAAAATGAACTGATCATTCACCTCGGTGAAAAAACCTGTACTTCACTCATCTCTTCGGGCTTACTTTTTCCGGGAGTCACAAAACTTAGTTTGTTAGTAAATTCATCTATCTTTTTTCTTCAAAATTTTAAGAAAAAAGACTAGGAATCGTATCAAGATTTATGAAACTGGAGACCATTTTTGTTAAAGCTGAAGGAAATGTTTTCACTGCCTTATGAACGAATAAATAAAGCGCGCGCCCTGCAATGCCAAAGTTCCGGTTCAAGTTGAAAATTACAAAGTCAATGGGAATTCCAATACACACATTCGCGTTTCGATTTTAAAAAGAATATTACGGGATTGAAGGTATCCTAAGGCCCGGTTCAGACGCCGCTCCACTCATGTGCCGAACCTAACTGAGGTATTAAGTACGGCAAAAGAGCTGCGTCTGAATCAGTTTGGTACGGCAGTTTTAATTTGGTGCGGCAAAAACGTTAAGTTCGAAGGGGTCTGTCGCATTATTCGACATTGGAGCGGCAGGTGATTCATACGGCGTTCTTCTCATGTGCCGGATCAAATGCATACATTATGATATCGGACCCAGGCCTTTTTCTTTCTCTCTACATGAAATAAAGATTAGGTTCGACACAAGGTGCGCCGTCTGAAAGCTGTCTGAATCAGATGTCGCGCCAATGTCGCTCCAAAGTCGAACCAAACTCAGTTAGGTTCGGCACATGAGTGGAGCGGCGTCTGAACCGGGCCTAACTATACCGAAAAGAACGTTTTTCTTATGACTCAACCAGTCTCAAATTACGCGGGTAGACACAATACCTGATACAATACAAACTTTAATTGACACTCCCTAAAGATCCCCAAAGAGAGGACTTTTCAGTGAGAATGATTATCACTAAAGTTGAAACGAGAGTACGGTAAATCTAAAAATTACAAAATTACAATAATAAAATGTTTTATAGAAAAAATTAAGAAAGCTAAAAAGTAAATAAATATTCACCTCAATTACAACTGCAAAAGAAACTTTAGAAAATACAATGAAATAGATATGATACAAACTAAGACCGATAAGATAGGAAAGCAGCAAATAATTCGACTCTAAGTTTACGCTTTAAATTACGAGCAGGGGTTACAGAGTTTGAGGAAATTATCTAAACTGTTCCACAGACTTACTATACGGTAAAAGAATGTCCTTTGTCCGGATTTACGGTTTCAAATAGGGGTATATACAGAAGTTGGGAGCTTCTGGTCGTGCGACCACTTACTTCACCACGTGTTAGAAACGTCGATGAGAGGTAAGTAGGAGCGGAGCCAGTCATACTTAAAAGCAAGCACGGCGTCACGGAGATATAGCGGAGATTTAATAGGTAGCTAATGCAGTTCTTTCAGAAGCGGCGTAACGTTGTCAAATTTTCTGGAAACACAGATAATCCGGGCTGCAAAATTCTGGACCGCTTGGACTGAGCTTGAGAAGGTTTAAGTGTCCGCTGCATTGGACCAGACGGAAGAGCAATAAAACAACTTACTAAACACTAAGGTGTTAATTGTTGTGGTTAAAGTCGATCTGTCAAACACGTGCTTAACACGACTAGTTTGAGCTAAACTTGAGAAGCAAGAAGAAACTGTTTTAACAATATGCTTGTGAAGTAAGGCTCGAGATCAAGTATTTTCTGTTGCAAAGGACTTCCCGCCCGCCTGCCCCAGAATCGCTTCTTTAGTTAATCAGATGCAACTATTAGTCTGACTGTAGGCTAGCAGTATAAGGTGCATTTGTCGCAGAATGCTGAATGGTATACAGTGTTCCCCGGCCTGTAAAGGGTCTTCGTGCACAAGTTTTTAGATCACTGTAGACTACGAAAGTTAAGATTCGGAAGACTGGCGTATTTAAAAATTAATTTTGTAAGAGGCACATGTAGAATTGAATTAAAGAGGGGTTTTCTTTACATAGGACTTTTTTGTCGCGAGTCTTATGCAATTTTGTCTCGTAATGTTTCAGCAAAATCAGATCTCACTGCTGGGGAGTACATAGATTCTAATTTTTGCGAACTTCTTTCACGATTAAAGCCTTAAAATAATTTTTCTTAAGAAAATATTCTTAGTTTTGGCGAAATGGCTCGATTTATATCAATAACAAAAGCTAAACAGCAACTTCCGGTTGACAGCCTCGTTTTCATGCTATGGGAAAAAGGGACTCATGTTAAGAGTCCTGTTTGGAGGTGTTCCCATGCTTGGATCTTTGGGGACTTTTAGTATGTTCATGTATGGGATATTTCTAACTGGTCAATGATGAGAAAGCTTCTTTTGCAATTAGTTACAGGTCCGACGACAAAATGCCTGGACTATTTTATCTAAAGGTGCATTCAACCCCCAACTAAGAATCGTACAACCGAATTGCTTACTCTAGGTGAGTATTTTCCTACCACCACTATACTTATCCTTGGTTTTTGTCACTGCTCTCCACATTTTTTTTTCTGCACTTCCGACGCGTCGAGTAGTCACATGCGAGGAAAGGTATTCAGATCTGGAGAAGAGTATTTACCTACCAAGTCCCAGTAATGGTGGCTTTTCAAAACGAACAAGGAAATACGAGAAAGAGTATGACGTTCAGAGTACAGACGAATTTGTCAGACTTCATCCGTGCGCTCAACTTGTAACGAAACAGGTTTGTCTTACACCTATTGCATTGGTTTACCGATTTAGCTTGCTCACTTGGGAAAGTTTGAAAAAAATCTTGTGGAATCCTCAACCGCACAAAAATAACCTTTCCATATAATTGATGCATTGAAGCCTTTCCAAATCCAGGGTTCCTACAGGTCATGGAAAACCTGGAAAGTCATAAAATTTAACAATTTCATTTCCCAGGCCGGGAAAGTCGTAGAATTTAATTGTTGGTCCTGTAAAGTCATGGAAATTTTAAGAAAAATAGGTGGACACCTGAAGTTGTTTTGAACTGCGTTAGTTCAAAAATTCCCTAAAACAGAGAAAGTTTTGACAATTTTCTAGCGTAAAAAGCTGAAATAAGGTCATGAAAAACTTGAAAAGATCATGGAAAAAGTCCGGGAAAGTCATAGTGGAATTTTAAGAGCTCAAGAGTACGAGCCCCGGAAATCCAATACCAGACAGCAAAACTACTCACTTAGAGACCCTGTCAACTGATTTCTAGCAGTCTAGTGTAATTAAACCTTTACGAAGAAAATGGTTCGGTGTTCAGTGAAATATGAATCAAGTGGACACTCACTATCAAAGATTTATGGGAAGAAAAGTTTGCTTCTTACTGGTGTGTGTGCTCTCTTGAAGCAAACGGTGTCCGATCCATGTGGGGTCTGTTTAATACATGTAGTTTTTTTTTAAGTGTTCCCTCTCTCCTTCTACAGCTAAAAGAAAATGGTTTTCCAGGTGATATGGCTCTCACGCCTAAAGAATCTCTTCAGTTGTATAACACCATGGTTGAGAAATGGTGTGGCAAAGAATCATTGCAGGTTAGCCGATAATGTGTTCGTTCGTAAGCGGACGAAGAAATTTCAGTATATCATAATATTGCATAAAACCTGTTTCCAACTCTCAATAAGGATACGTTTTTTTTCGATCAGTGCAGGGCTTGATGTTGTGGTGAGAAAACACGTTTTAGCCCAGTTCTGTCCTCTTTTCTTTCACACAACCTATGCTTAGAGAGAAAGATACGTTTGAGAACTGTACTTGAACCGTTGACAAACATCCTTAGCCTAACGCGCTAACAAATGAACGGGAAACTCCCTTCTTGTTCCAAGCCGTAAATTTCCGAAATCCAACATACATTCTTCTTGGCTTACAGATGACTGATAAGTAGTTTTCACCTTAATTATTACTCAGGACTCTTTTCAATAAATTCCGGAATATCAACGTATAGAAATATTTTCACTCTATATTGGATGAGGCCTTACAACAATGAGCTAAGAATGCAACTATTTTTATAACAGAAACTTTCTCCGGAGCAATATTTCTTGGAACAGTCTTTCATTACCAAAAGCAATGCAAGGCAGTATGAGAGGGAGCTGAAAAAGGAGTTAAAATCATGGGCTGATGATAACCAAATGGAAAAGGTAAAACATCAAATACACGGGAATAATGATCAAGAAATTTCTGGATGTGAAAACACAGGCGTGGGAATGAAACTACTGAAATTGAGCTTGGTTTCACTGAAGTTAGATAGGATTTAACCATACGTTCAGTTAATAAAATTTCCAATAACTGATTGACAATTGCTGGATAAGAGTTGAACGTGAAAATTCTGTTAAGACCATTCAGTGAATGCAGATGTCACCTTATGGGAAAACTGAGAAACACCATGTGCTAACGCGCAATTTGTCCTTTGGATAATGTGCGTGCACCTGTTTAATTAGGGTACTTCTGATCATTTTAATGCCTACATATTAACGCGTCTCTACTTGATAGAGTAGAATCTTTATCCATTCGCCTCGTACGGGAGATGCATGTTTACCAACATGACAAGCTTTTTTCCGTTTAGGTTGAGGCAGTAATTCAGGCATTGAACGACACTTTTGTGAAGAGAAAGGCCTTGATTGACAAAGAGTGGATGGAACTGGGAATGCCTTCATCTGGGAAAGAATTTAACATAAAAAACTTTCCAAAGCTCATCGAGCAACTGAAAGCACAAGGAAAACTTCCAGCCTTAGTGTTCAGGTACACTTTTGCCTTTATAGACAAAAGGGTCTTCATAAGCAAACCTGATCAAGAGTACCAGTGAGTCGTTTTCAACAACTTACAGGAATTCCGTTTTCAAAATATATGGGTGAACGCTTAACCTGGTTTTATTGTGAGTTGATATGTGTTCGTGTATGACATAAAAGGGCATTTTTTGTGTCTTGATCCTAATGACTCTATGAACTAACCTATACCACTGAGTAAAAAGTAGATATGGTAGATTTTGACTGTCAAAGTTTTTCATAAACCGAATGGAATAAAGGGGACTGATAAGGGGGGCAAATACCCCGCTGTAGCCAAGGGGGATTGGGGCAACTGGAATTGACTGATGCATAACTTAAAAGAATATCCAAGACGAGCCGCTTCTGTGAATGCAATGCTAAGTAAAACAAGGCAAGACGTATGTCGAAAAGGCAAGGATATTGCGAAAAAGGACTGCAACGCAAGGGAACGTAAAACAGAATGAAGCAGGCTTTTATTACTATTATTACCTTTTTCATGATTAACGTAATTTACGTATGGTGTTCCCGGTTTTGTCATTTTACAGCTTTGATCGCATGGAATGCGAAAGAATGGCCTTTGGACTTGCCGGCGAGTTCTTAAGAAGAGAAAGGCAGATTAGAGAGCAAGACAACCCAAAAAATGCAAAACTAGCAAGGGAACTAAAGCAACATAAACAAGCTCAAAAGTTATTGAAAAGGAAAAGGGATGCTATTGAGAAAATTAAGGAGGGCAGGTAAAACATTGAAACTCACATTTCGATATAATTCAGTTGTTTTTCTTGTTTAAAATTTACCTATCTTCTCCGTATAGATCGATCTGTATGAGATTTGAGTTTTTTCCTTTCCCCTTTTACTAAAACGGCTTTGAATTTTATGTTCATGACAGATACCACTCACTCTTGGAGCAAGTAGCAGTTCCAGAAGTGAGGAAAAAGGATTATGCAAATCTAAATCGCCCTCTACCGCAATGCACGCTTGCATTTACTCATGGAATTGGAAATGAGGTAATAAACAGCAGCAGACCAAGCATTGCTACCCGGTCCACTTGTGAGCGATATAACGGTCCTCTTTAGTATACTTATACACCGTAAGTTGATAAAACATCCCCAGAGTTTCCGTTTAGACGGTACTTCCAAAAAGCCCCCTTCCTCGCAGCAAAAAGTGGATCTCAACTTTTCTTAACCTGGAGCAACCTAATTTGTGGCAAGACCGGTTTGATTCATGGGAGATATAAAAACAACATCGGCATCAGCTCTTTAACTTGTTTGCAGCATTGTCGCAAAACAAGTTGCAGGTGTTTTACTGCCTCCGTAGCCTCATTACTTAACACAGTTCAAGTTTTTATAAGCTATTTAATCATATTTTCTGGTTGTTTTTCTTCCAGGACTTGAAGAAAATTATTGAAAGAATTGAGACGGGTAAAAGAAAATCAAAGAGAAAGCAAATTGTCAAATTCAAAGCTGCTCTGAGTCGTGGAATTAGCTATCATCATGCAGGGCTCGACTTTAAAAGGCGTTCTTGCGTCGAAATGCTATTCAGAGAAAAATATCTACAGGTCAGTACATTAAGTGCCAGTGTACTTATTTAACCAAATAAAACTCTTGGTTTCACTTGTGATGAAACATAAAACAATCAACCAATCGGAGGGTCGCAATGGGGTTGACGTCAGCCGTCGAAAAAGGTTATTTTTCACCATCAACCGTCCAAAATGCAGACTAATTTAAACAGTCAAATGTCAGTATTTCAGCTAATCTTCACGGACTTCTTGCTCCTGAAGCTGAATCTCTAAACTAGAAAAACCAGTTCCTATGTTCTTTAAAACACTCCCTGTAGACGAAACAAGAACTCACTACTTACTTACAACTCGAAATCATAAGTGAAAGGCCAAGACAGCCTCCAAAACATAGCGGATCGGAGCTTCCCCGCACGAGTCTCCATTGCTTTAGATCGATGCGAGAAAATTTAGCAAACACCCGTACACCCTGCCCGAACAGATTATGGGGGAGAGAGAGGGGAGATTGTAAAGGAGGGGAAAGGAGTCCCCCTGACATGCAGCTTGGGTTAGTCTTGACGAAAGTGAGCCAGACTTTCACAAATAAATTAAGGCTCTAGGATCAGTCAAAATTTTGACTGGTAAATTAATTCACTGAAGGCTTTCAGTTTGGCTAGTGTTCATTTTGTTAATATGGCTTATCAGCACTTGTCCATTTAAAGCCGGGGACAGTGTCCCGATTATGCACACGCGCGAGTGTCATCTGTTTTTTCTCTAATAGACAATAGAACTGTCATATTTACGTCACAAGATTTCCTTCAGGACCGTACCGCCGATGGAGTTGTTGTTTATCATACTCAAGCAGGAACCCATAACCCGGAGCGAGCAACTCCCATGCTAAACCTATGTCACGGCGTTCTTACGGACCAGTTCATTTTTAGACACATTTTAAGCTAATTTTTCTCACGAAAATAGAATCTCCACCATGTCTATATCGCAAAGGAAAACTAAACGATATTTAGAGGCAAAAATACCATTTTTAGGTTTGTGGGTTTGGTTGACTGATTTGTAGAATTTAAAAGATGTTTAGATTTAGTGCCAAAACCGTTCTAAAAATTAAACTGGTCTATGAAAACGCCGTGACACGAGCTCATGGAAGATGCTCGCTCCAGGTTATGGGCTTCAGTTCTCACTCAAGTAATACTTTAGACTTTCGAAGTCTTCGTCTTATCAAAAATTTGGCTCGCGGCACAAAGGCTTCTCGCGATTTTTTCGATGCTCGGCCACCTCGCGACCAAAAAACTCGTTCTACTCGCTTTACAGCTTTTCTGCTGTGAAACTCGTGTAAGAGGTCAATTTGTGGCGAGTCCAAGTCCAGTGACTATAACTAACTAACTATCTCTATAATTTTTGTCTACCAACGTTAAAAATGTTGAATGACCTGTATCAACATTGCATGACAGGAATGATGCACTGTTCACCTGATGAACAGAGCTTACAACGTTTGCGGAACAACAAATGTTGACCCGTGTACCTGCTACTAGCGTTTAACAGAAATCTCTTGTTATTTATGGTATAATTGCACTGCTGTTTCTTCAATATAGGTTGTCACTGCAACAGGTACCCTAGCCCTAGGTATCCATATGCCTTGTAAGACGGTTGTGTTGGCTGGAGACTCGCCTTTTTTAAACTCCCTGCAGTACAGACAGGTAGAGACAATTTTACCCACGAGTGGCGAAGTTTTTGAAAAAATCCGTGACAAAGTTCTTCTAAATACCTTTAAGATGCTTTAAAGCTACCCTTGTCTCACATCTACTCCAGAGAATGTACTGTAAGATAAAGTGGATTTTCTGCTTAGAAGATTGATTTAGGCACACTGCACACAGCTCGAGGGTTCTAAACGTTGATTTGACCCTTATCATCCTGATCAGCATAGCTGTTATTTTTACGCATGCGATTGTAAATAGCGAATTGCAACTTCTTTGCACTATCCCAGTGCAAGCTTCTAGCTTAACAAAAGACCTTTTTACATTCAGCTGGACTTCTGGAGTCCGGCAAGAAAAAGAACACTACGGAGAAAAATGGAAAGGAACAGAAAGGACGAGGGGAACTGGGAGTAAGGAAGGAGGAGCGAAGAAACAGAAATGGTCGCCGTCTTATGTCCCTTTCACAACAACTTAACATGCTTGATTAGAAAAAGTTAAAAAAAATGAGAGAGCAACAGAAAACTAGAACACAGGCCTATACACAGAATTCAAATAAAGTTTAACATGTTACATAATTTCCCTTAACTTAAGCTTCAGTAAAAGTACAGTAAGCATCTTTTACAAAAACCAAACAGCTTTTTGGAATATTTGCCCGTTGTCGTGAATGAGGCTTAAGTCGTTGTTTCTGCTACAGTAACTTGATGGAGATCGTTTTTAACTCCAAAAAATGGTTGACCAACAGACTTAACCTCAGTAAGGGTTCTCAAAATCCAGTTAGATACGTAAACTAAGAGTTGCTTTGCACACAAACTCCTTCCTAGTCAAACCTGTGCCCCAAATTATATTTCACAGATGTCTGGTAGGGCAGGCCGCAGAGGGTTTGACCCAATAGGCAACGTAGTGTTTTTTGGAATTCCTTACCGGAAGGTTCAACGCCTCATAACGGCTAATATACCCTGGCTTATTGGCAATTTCCCCATCAACGTCTCTCTCGTACTGCGCTTGCTCCTGATGACGTCAAAAGGAGACGACGAGGAAGATGCTCTAACTAAGGTTAGTGTAATCCTTACAAAGCGCTGCGATATAAAATATCTGCAGATACAATCTTTTCATCTGTTTAATCCATTCAGGATTGCCATTTTTTGGCAAGAGCGATTGACACCTCAGTTATTGTTGGTTTTCTTATCATGACCTTTCATAATATATTGCAGTCTAATTCCATTAAAAAAAAAATGCACTTTATGTGAGTGCCAATGTATTTAGCACGAAAGTGCTAACTGGGGACACTATATTTTACGTAATCCGTAATCCGTTCACCGTTCATTGCCCCGTACACCTATTTATCTAGCAAACAAACACGAAATTTCTTTTTTAATTAGTTGTTATAAGAACTTCGTGTCATCCAATTCCGGCAGTCTATAATCATACTCGTGATTAAATAAATCGGACTTCCACTACGCGGTCGTCCGATTTTGCTCATCTCTTGTATGGTTATATTTACAGACCGAATTGGACTCCACTCAGTCCTATTAGCATTATTAATTAGATACCGTGAAGAATGTTGGCTCGTGCACTCTGATGTGGGTTGTTACATATCCTGTAAAATTAGAAGCAGGAAGCTCAACATCTCCTTGCACTGATTCAGGGAGTAATTTCTCAGTGGCTTGCGCCACAAAGTTTACCACCGCCGGTATTGTCCGACTATACATCCACGTTCTGAGTGACAATTAAGGCTGCACCGCAAGTTACTAGTTCCAGGGCTCCCTCTTCCTCATTGTGCCAATTAGCTGTCTGCCTGATTCATTAAACGAATTCTGCAAAATGTTGCCAATAGATCTATGTTCAAACAAACTTTTGCGCATCCTACTAAGTATTGGATTTTATTAAGGTCACAGTATGTAAGTAATTTTGTTTCCAGGCACTAGCATTGCTGTCTCACCCATTCATCTGCCAAAAGCATCCTAACATGGAGAGTCAGATCAAGAAACATTTTCTTTTCAGCGTCGAGCTTCTTGCTAGATTGGTGAGTGGTCAGACGACTCTCAATTATCGATTCGTAAGTTATATTACTTTAAGGAAGAGCGAAAAGGCCACGATGAGTCAAGATGAATAGGACAAGGAAGACTGAGCTAAATTACGCAAAAGAGAACATATTTAAAAGTTTTATCAATTAACGGTTGTGCAAGCTCTCAAATAATGCAGTCAGCACGAGGCTTGAATGACGAACGCCCACTATTTGAGTAAGTTGTCGAACAACATGCTGCTGCAAGGCCATAGAGTGGAGAAGTTCCAAAAATCTTTTGACTATCGCAGTCACTGAAAATAACAGTACGAATGTTGACATTTCTCACAAAAATGATGGGAAAAAAGCCAGTGTTTCACTCCAGTTAGCCTATGGGCTTTCAACGTGTGAGCGCAAACTTTTAATGTATTTAATATAGTAATGTAATTACTCTCTTACTCATGGCAGCCGGTAGACGGCATGTACAACAACTCTTTTGTTCAGCATATACAATGACCTCGTTGAGTTTGCGTCTTTCGTATTTTTCTATTTATTTCCTTTTAGGGTCTCATAAACAAAGACACAGGAGCGCCACAAGAAATGGCTGGACTCGCTACCCATCTTCACTACCATGAACCTGCCAATTTTGTTTTCGTCAGCTTTTTACAGCAAGGGCTTTTTCACAAACTTTGTAAGCGCCAAAAAAGAGGTGAGTTCTAATTCATTCACTATTGTTTATCGTCGAAGAAGTAGACGGTTTAATATGCGTTTGACATTTGCCCACTCTTTGGCAAATATTCGTTAAAAAGCGCAGTTGACATTGATCGAGTAATATGTTTGCATATTCCCCGGCGTGTTATCATTTTAATATAATTGTTATTTTGTCTTCGCATTACCGTGAACTCTTTCTCCATTTTCTTGCGTTTTGTACTCATGCCTAAATAGCTAGGCTGTCGTGTCGCTGTATGTCTTGCGTAAAGAAAAAAAGTGTATGATAATGGCTCCTGACGTTTCCTACACCCTAGTAAGTGATCTAGTTACTGTGTATCTATTGCAATTTTTAAGTGATAAATGTAACCAAGATATCAGTCTGTATTGCCGGAACCAAAAAAAAGAAAGCGAAGCAATAAAGTGGTAATGACAATTTTGCACGGCGTGCTATACTTAGCCTGCGAAAAGATCCGGTTCTCCTCGCTCTTTGCCTCTGAAGACGTTTCGCGCGAAACGTCCCCAGCGGCGAAGAGCGAGGAGAAACGGATCTTTTCGCAGGCTATACTATGCTAAATAAAAAGTTTACAGAGGTAATTTACGAATTAAAGACTTATCAGTTCAAAAAGCCTATTCAAGGTTTTAATTTTACTTCTTGCCTTTTTCTTTCGGCAACAGGAGCATTTTCCGAAGACGTAATGAGGACAATGGTGCTTGTTCTTAACCACTTGTTTGCCAGACGATTCCTACACGCTAATTTTGTGCGAACAACTAAAAAGTGCCCTTCTTCGAAAGTAAGCTTCCTTTTCCCTTTACCCATATTAAATCGCTATTTTTCTCAAGGCAGTACAGAGAAAGAAATATTCCCATTAAATCGCATGGTAAAAAAAAAAATGAAATCGGTCGATAAATTACTGTGACAACGAACCTACTCTTTTGGGGAGACGCCAGGAAGTAATCGGCTCCTTAGACGCCCAATGTGGATGGATGGCATTATATGTAACTTTTGTGTTCTATATCCTTGTCTTAGGTTATTTTAGAGGATCTACCAGAAGATTTCGCCCAGGGTCTTCAACAATACAATGAGAAGGTTACCAGTGTCTTCAGTCAGTATCTTACCGCAGTGGCCGCTGAAGTTGAAAACGAGCGAGGCGAAGAAAACAAACTTCCATTGTCTGGAATTGGTAAGCATTACAAAACATTTCTTCGTACTAAGGAAAATGCAAAATTTTGTCAGATATTCACTTATGGAGATCTCACATGACGTAGAACCATCGCATACCCAGCGCCACTTGCGGAATATTTAGCCTCCTGTTTTACCTGATTTCGAATCGTCGTCGAATACTTTAATTTCCTTTTCTCGACGAACCAACTTCAAGGTTAGGCTGTCTCAAATGTCTATGTTACTAGGCGGCCAAAGAAATCTCAAAAAGTCACTCAAATCAGTATTTTACCTCATCGGTCGAAAGTCATTTTGAATGTATGGGTGAATGTTTCAGTGCTTCATCAGGCAAATTCACAAAGACTAAGTAACTTTTCAGTTTCATAATGTGCTCTTCATCCCACCGTAATAATTGCGGCCTCATTAACCCTCAATAACTCTTTAGAAGTTCATTCGATTGTTGCTCGTGTTAGTAGGTCCATCATCCTTTTTAAGGCCTGTACTCACTTTCACATTGAAACTTCTAGATGCTAGTAGTTACAGAAATCTAGCAGGCTGCTCACGCCGCCGACCAAATAAAGGAAAAATGACAGATGTTGTTGTTTTAAAGTTTAAAGTAACAGGTTTCTTAACGGGCATTGCGGGATAAATAGATAAATTTTATCGTCTAAATTCTGTTGACGGAATAATTTTGTCACCGATCGATTTAAGGAAAGCTGCTCTCAGCTGATAAAACGTAACTTTGAAAGAACTAACCACTAAATTAAACACGCTTGCTCGTTCTACCCGTAGTGTTCTCAAGGAGTGGAACACAAGGAAGGGAGTAGGCTGCATACGCCTTCTTTGCTAGACTTGACCACAACGACTTTTCAGCTACTACCAACTGTTTCTAATAAGTTTTAGCGTACTGGAAAGGAAAAGCCTTGTTATGTAAGGTGTTCCAAAGGGGCAATATTCCAATTGTGTTCCACTGACATGTCGTTATATACCCTTTTCTGTTGCAGAATTTCCCACCCAGTCAAGCATAAAGGGTGTCGCAGAACAGAGTTCTGGTACCATTCAGAACCTTGCTCGTCTGTCTGTACCATACTCTGCTTGTTCTTCATTCGCCGCCTTATCAGGAAATTCAGATTTAGAGATGAGCTCTGACGGTCAGGAAGTTACAGCAGCTGCGGCTGCAATCGGTCAGGAAAGAAACGAAAACAGTGATGGTAGATTTTATTTCATGTTTCTTGTTCACTCTGTTACGGATTTTTATCAGTAATATAGGTAAATTCCAGTTTATTGTAGTGCCTCTATTTTTTGCTTTTTTTTAATCGTTGGATGTACTGCAATTCCTAGTTTCACACACACAACATCGCTTTTTTGCAGCAGTGTTGCAAAAGAAGTTGTATGTTTTTTGTTGCCCGTTTTTCCGTACCTTAACTGAATTTTGTATTGTCTCGAAAGGTGAGAGCGGAGGGAGTTTGAGAAGGAAGAAAAAAAAGAAAGGAAAACAGAAGAAAATTCACGACACTGTAGTAGGTCGCCGACAGCCAATTGACGATTTGTTACAGGTGAAAACTAATTTTTGCTGTTGAACAGTTCGCTAGAATTCTTATGTTCATCCACTGGAAGTTAACAAAATGACGGCATACATTACACGCAGTAAACAAAACTGATTACAAGAAACAAAAAGAGGAGCAATCCATCGAGCACCGTCTTTAATTTTGTAGCATGAAAGCAAGGCTTCACATACGACTTGATGCAAGGAAACTATACGGTCTCACACTGACAGAACTACACTCTGACCAATGAACTTTATGGACGGTAATGCTGTTGTAACATTTCTCTCAGATTATTCGTCAGGGTGTTTACACAGACATGAATGTGGTGCCCATTCTTCCGCCGAAGAAGTATGATTCGTCAGGACGGGTTTGTCGTCTGAATTCTTTTGCTTTAGATTTTTACAAGCATGGGTCCAGTGAAGCCATTGTGAAAGAAAATGGGTGAGTATTTAGACTCGGTTATCAGCCACTGTTCAAGAGAATGAGACCGAACTCATACCGAACTTTCTTAGACTTCTTCGGGCTTAGTCATGCGCTCCTTCTCCAGGACACGTGACGAAGCTCTAAGAACATCCAGGCTGAAGGCGAGGGAGACGGTTGAAATCGAACCAAGTGACGATCGACAGTATTTTGAAAATTTTGTTTTGGCCCCTGATTTCTAGCCTGGTACTTAAAGAACACTTTTCACAGTCCCTCGATTTTCTTTAACTCGAACAGTGGAAAGAGGCCAATGAACGTACATTCAACAAATGAAACAAGGAGAAAATAGAGGATTTTAAACAGCACCTCAATTCGGTAGCCTTAAAAAAACAGCCGACCTTTTGCGACGCTGCCACTGGTTTCCCCGCGTTGTCATGACTTCATTTCGCGAAGAAATTGGTGTTGGCGTCGGGAAAAGTCGCCTGTTTTCTCAGGCTACCGAATGAACATCCTGTTGTGGTATTTTAATATCCACACGGTCGTGAGGGAATCCCCGTAATAATGTGACATTCGAGCCACAGGTGGCTTAAGTGTAACATTAGACATTCACTTAACCAATTAAAAAGTGCAAAGAATGATACTGTTTTTCTGACCTAATAGTATGACTTTTAGGCTTAATGATGTTGTCGTTCAAGGATTATCGGAAGGAAAAATGTCAAAGTCAGGAAAGTCCTAAGAATGAACATTTCACCCTGCAACTGAGATGCAAGGTAGTCATCTTAAACAGGTTTCACTTATACTGTAACATGTTTAATTATTTGCTATTACGTTGTAGAGTCAAAGCAGGCGAGGTCTTCGTTGTACTAAAGGACTTCTGTCTTACAATTAAATCAATCAGGTGCGTTTCCTTGATTTAGATTGCCCCCTTGCTTAATTTTGTATTTTGGAAGGGAAGCACGGGAGACAATGCGTGCAGAGCACATCATCACAGAGTCATCAATTAGAAGTAGTGCATTAGTTTCAAACAAGTGATGATGTCCAGAGTGGTGAACTCAGGGACTGAATAGTGATGAATTTGATGACTACAATCAGAAATGCAATTGAGACAATTTTGCTTAAATTGATGATGGGTAGTACCGAGCTTGCCTCACGATAACAAAGGTGACCTCTCCCTCACCCCCCAAGTTTGAGTCGACGCTTTCTTCTCACCTTATCTATGAATCGCCTCGCCCCAGGGAATCTAAGACGTTCTTGTATTCTGGATTCCACGCCGCAGATTCCAGGTACTGTATTCCAGTCTTTGATAGTGGAACTTGGATTCTGGATTCCAATCGTTACTGGGATTCCGGACTCCTTGAACTGTTTTCCGGATTCCACAAACAAAATTTCCCTGGACTCCAGATTCCAGAAATCCCTTACATTGGGCGAAACTTCTACTCTCTGCGCCATTCTTGGCCGAAACATTTTGACTGAACGTGGTTCACTGTGGTCAAGTAAGGACACATCGGAGGACATGCCTATGAAACAAGTAACCCGAAACGAAAATCCAGTATCTTCTTTCCTGTTGACCTATATGCATTGCATGGGTGCTTTGGCGGTTTAATAGCGAGTTACAGCTAGACAGGTCCGCCAAAAAGGATAGAAAGAAAGAAAAATGTGAGACTCTCTTGGGGGGGAGTGGATGTGGTACGTATTTCCCGCATAGTCTGAATTTCAAAACCCGTAGTTACGCGTACAATGTATTGAAGAAGAAGAAGAAGCCATGTATTCTTTGTCGCTGTCGCAGTTTTAACTCATCTTTGTGTCGTTTGTCGCCATTTCAGCTGTCCTTTGTCGCTGTTTCATGGCCATGCCACTTGTCGGCCTCAGTGTTCTGTGCTTGCGCTTTTTTTACATATCATCGTTTGAGATGGATTAAACTTACAAAACTTTTTTAATTTCAAAAATCAGTTTTCAAATAAATGTTCTGTTTTTCAGTTGTTCACTTCAGGAGTGGGGACCTCGAAACGACGATGTGGTGCTTGCCTTTCAACAGCTAGCTCAAAAGTTTGGAGAGAAGTTCAAAAAAGAGTTTGGTAAAGAGATTTGAACAGATTATTAAACTATGAAAAATTAAGGAAATCAAACGAATCCAAAATCATAATTCACAATACGAACTGTTTTCAGAACGTTCGTAAAACAGGAGAAGCCTTTAATACATAAATACTGAAAGAGAGGTGCAATTTCAAAGCGAAAGGCGAAAAATATTTTGTGATAAATTCCAAGCGGAACTTCAATTATACTTCTTCGCAGCCGTTCTTTGTGTTCGGTGCAAATAGAGGCTGCAAGGGACACAAGCTCATCGGGTTTCACAATTAACGTATTACCCAAAGAAAGTAAAAGATAATATAACGAAAAATTTCTTTACGTTGCCGGATAATTTTGGAACATAGATCTTTCAGTGAAATACGTTTATGACAACGGCATCGTAATTTATTTATTCTATAATTTGCACCTTTTCCTCAAAGAGGACGTGTTACGAGTAATAAATCAATGGCGTTTTGATCGAAAGAATCAGTAAGAATTTATTTAAAAGAAACCGTGTCGAAAAGCGAAAAAAGAAAAAAAAAACTTCACTGACCGGCATTTTGTTGTCAAGACGACAACAGAGCCAGCTTTTCTTATTGATCAGTGCGCAGAAGTAGATTCATGGTAGCACACATTTTTTCGTTCTTCGTCCTTTTCAGCGTAAGACAAATGGCATTTGAAGAGGTACTATCAATTTGCTTTTTTGTGAGACGCAAATTGTTATAAAGTTGCTTTTAACATAGGCTGCGTTTACAGGGCACCTGACGAATTTTCGTTCACTCGGAACTGTCGACCCATGTACATGTTGAATTTAAAATTTTTTCAGTGGTTTTACTATCTTCTTAACGAAATCCACAATGACGTCTCCTATCAGAGTGACCCCCCCCCCATCCATGCAATCACGTCTTTCAGTGCGACGACTTTACCTTGCAAAATTGAGACGGTCGTGGTGTTCACACCACACTGGTCAAATTTTCGCCCGTACCGGCTAAATACTTATCCTCGACTTTGGCGTCTCAATGTTTGGATGGCTAGGCTTCTGAATTTTCATACGGTTAGCGTAGTTTGGTGTGAACTGAACAACTAAAAGGGTCGACTTTTCAACCGGTCGAAAATTCGTCGGGTACCATGTGAACAAAGCCATAGGGCAGTTAAGCAGTGGGCTCGAGAGCTTTTTAAGGTTGTTCGGAATAAATGCATGAATAAGTAAATAAAATAATTTACCGTTATGATTAATGCTGCACGCAAATTGTCAACAGTAGACAGCTAACAAAAAATAAACTGAAGACGCATGGTTTAAGGACTTTCTTTTTTTTATTCAGTAAAGAAAACATTTTATTTTATTTTACAAGTGTTCTTAAAAGGATTCAGAATAAGGCAAAATAGGTTACCAAGTTACCTACTGGAAGCATCCGAAGGGAATATTGCTGCGTCGCTGGTGTCCGTAGAGCGTAGTACATAAGTATCACTTCGTTTTTAATAACTCTCATATACATCAACTTTTTTAATGTCTTTTTAAAATAGCGGCTGTCATCTCAGTTGGTTCGAAGAGTCCACTATAACCCGACCATCCCGATCCTTGACCCGCACACGTCCCGTAGAATATCGGGTCTCTGTTCAACCATCGGGATAGACTGTCTTTACTGTCCCGTCAGGGTACTCTCTTTTCTAAATATGGACAAAAAACACGTCACGCAGGGAGAACAACACTTTTGAACTCTAGGACATGCAATCTGAACAAACAACTTTACGCCTGACTTTTCTAGGAGTGAAGCAACATGGTAATACCTTTCACCCAACTTCCGAGGTAGATATAGCCTGTGTAAAGACCCCCCACCCCTCCCCTCAGGAAAAATCAGAGAATGTGGTCTGTGCACAGGCTAAGGTAGATATTCGAGTATTCCTTTTGTATTTTTTCGATCACAGCCCATTGGGAGGGTATTTAACCGATACGCAGAACGTTCTATTCTTGTGGGGCGCACCAACTGTTTCTACTTCCCGTGTTGCCACTTGACAGCCAATAACCATTTTTATAAAAGTTTTATTCAAGACACCATTGTACTCCACGAAGCGCTGAAGTGAATAAGCAAAGATGGGATTTCACAATGCCTGTGTTACACTTAACCTCGAACTAAAATATGCAAGGTTGTCTGTATTGTGTACATGAGCTGATCTGTAAGTTAGTGAGAGACATGGGAAAATAAAGGGCCGGCATTTGGCAAGGAGAGAGAAACTCACGGGGCGTAAACAAACTAACCACGCGACAGACAAGCCACGCGAGCGACTTCGTAACCGATAAAAGCCATGCAAGAGAGAAACCTCTTTTCGCAGGGTAGCTTAACCTGTTTTCGTTGGAAATCTCAGGCATCGAGGAAAGGAGACACCTTAGGTGCAGAAGATCGCTAGCTTTTTTTACACATTTGTTTCTTGTTTACTTTTCAAACTGAATTAAGACCTCGGGACGTCAGAATCAAGTTGTGACACCCCGGGTCCCGCAGTGAGACACGCCGCGGGATGAAACTAGGAAAGCCACTGTAAGAACTCGAACAACACAAGGCACAAAGTACAAAATGGTATGTCTCTACTTACTTTATAGCACTTGGTGTGAGTTTCCCGTTGTCCATTTGGGAATTCAATAGTTCTCTCTCCTTCCACGTTGACCTTTTGTATGGTACCGTCACTAAACACGTACTCTTCCTCTCCATTTGCGTACAGGTACTTAATGGTCTGATCGGGAAATATTATCTCCTTTGTTCCATCACGGTAGTGCTTCTCAACCTGTTTGCTGAATGACAGAGAAGCAAAGTGGATGGTAATTTTAGAAACCTGGTGTTCAACGAGAAGATATACTGAAAAAATGGTGAATGAGGATTTCAAGTGATTAAGTTTTCCATACAGACCTGGGAAATTGAAGCACTTCTAGTTCATCAGGGTATGCGGTATGGGTAGTCTGCGCTTCTGAATAATAGTAAATCTGATCAAGAAAATAGATGAAGAATTAGCTATTTGAAAACCTCTCATTTCTAACGCATAGGAAAGTTTATAAGGCGTTCCAGCCTAGTCCCCAGGCATTTTCGGCTCGGTCATTCCTGGACTCTACCATGAGCTGTGACGTCACCGACAGATACTCACTCGTTCTCTCCCAGACTTCGCGCGGACAATGGATCAAGAGAGAACGACTAGGGACTAGGCTGGTTGTGGACAAGAAATATGTCCCAGCAGACATCCTGGCCGTGTTAAAGCAGGAGCTAGTGGTTTTACCCGCCTGGGACCCTATCGGTTCCCTTGCTTGCGTAGTGTGCGGAAAAGACGATCACCTAGCTCATTTGTGATTCACGTATTTAGCAATTGGTGTAAAATGACTCAAAATTTGCACGATTACCCACTTGTATCAAACCAATCAAGCAACCGAAAAAACTTGGTGTTGCTAAAAAGCCCGCGTGATAGACGATAAAAACGGTAATGAGGGGATTTTTTCTAAGAGAGCGAATCGCTCAACACTCGAAGGTAACTCAAGTAGGCTGAGCCCAGTTTCTCTAGAATTGCTTTATCCCTTTGCTGTGCATGTCAACATCTTTGTCATGAGGAGATATGCAATCCATGAGCTTTTAAAGAAAAAAGAACGCAGGGAAGCTGAGAAAAATGTTCAGAAGTTTTCCGTAGAAATTTATTCTGTTTCCGTTCACGTGATCTCAACGAGCGCACAAGTATTGAGTATGCGTACTTAAGAAGCAATGTAAGAGCGCTTATTTTGTTGACTCTCATAGGCAATGCAAGCAAGCGATAATATCTTAAAATCTACCCACTAAATTTGACGAAAATTGGCAGAAATCCAGTTTATATTGTACTGACCTGTCAATGAAAGCTTCAAAATGAATCTTGAACAAAGGAGTTTTTTTAACACAAACAAGTTTCTTGAAAGCTGTTTTATTAGAAAATTCAAAAATTGTTTGTGACCATTTAGTTAAGTTGTTTTTAAAAACTTAAGGTTACTACCTGTAAGCTGTGTGCAAACTTATAAGAAAATTTGATGACTGGATTTTTCGTGAGCGTAATAAATTCAAAATTTTAGGATTGTTTACAATCATCCATGTTGCCATGGCAACGACTCAATTCTCGCCTTAAACCTGATAAATAATATTTCTTATAAATATATTTTATGCCTGCCAAATTTCGCTTTATACCTGCAACGAGTCCTAAAAAACACCCAAATGAATGGTAACGATCCGCAACCTTTGAAACTAAGTTCAGCTTGCCTGAGAGCACAGTACGCTCTAAATTTGGGAGAGTCGCGAGAAGTCACGCGAGAGCAGCATAAACGGAGAGCTTGCTAGCAAGTTAAAGTTCTGGCCCCGTTTGTTCAAACGTTGGATGGCGCTATCCACCGGATAAATCTCCATCCAGCGAATGGCGTAATTGATTTCCGTAATACTTTTCCGCTGGATAGTGATTTATCCGGTGGATAGCGCTATCCAGCTTTTGAACAACCTGGGCCAGCCTCCCAAAGAGATGAAAATTGTGGGTGCTTTTCCGCCAACGTTCGCGCGCTTCTCTTCCCCATTGGCGCCTGTCACGCAAACACTTTGTAATACGCAAGTTGTTTTAGTCACTGAATTGTAGATTCAATTATAGTTATTAAAGTGGAATGGTCCGGTTACAAAGCCCGTTAGACTCCATTGTTATGTGTTTGGGTGGATTTAAAGGTGCATAACGTCCAATAGCATTCCTATCATTAGTATTTTACTGACCCTTAAAAACGTCACATTAATTTTTCCTGTCCCAATTTGTGAACAAAAATCAAAATGTGCCGGGACTGAGCTCCTAAAATGTTGTTATTATTTAATATCTCTGATGTTTGCCGCCGTTCATAACTAGTCTCCTCTACTAACTACTCATTCTCGCTTGCTATGATTCAAGCTGGTCCATAGTAGCGGAGCTCTCGCGCGCGCAGCGGAGCACCATGGGTAAAAAAATGTAGTAAACTTCCCATCCGAGAAAATTTGGTAATCACGTGACCGTACACCGACCGCCCGACCGTCCGTCCGCACCACAGGTATACCATTGTCAAATAATTCAATCAACAGGTATGGCAACCCAAATGCAACGGAAAGAAATCGCATGGCCGCCCGGACTTTTAGAAAGAAACAACAACAACAAAGTCGTGTCTTTTTCGACGTTATTTTTGATGTTTACACTCACGTGGATAACAGAGAAAGAGCTCGAGCGAGTGATTGAAAACAAAAGAGTCGAACTTTGTAGGAAGAAAAACATGAAAATGCTAGCGACCGGCAAAGTGAAAATGTGCGGCAGTGAAAAATAAAAGCGAACATGAACACAGGAGAAAAAATATTGGGTAAGCACATTCGACAATTCCTCCATAAAAATAATGTGTGACTAGGACGTTTGAAGTTTTTCTCCTACAAAACAGCGTTGTAGTTACGCAAAACAACGGCAGAGAAAGACAAAAAGCGTGCTACACGTGCAAATTTGTTTTTTTGCTAATTAGAAAAAAAAGTGTGCTGCACGTGCAATTTGTTTTTTGGGTAATTAGATCAGTTGATCTTGATGCCATTTTCATTGCCCTCCCCGTTTAGCATTACACGATTTAATTTTTTTTGTTTACAAGTGTTATTAACCATAGCTTCGCTTTTGGCCCTGGCTAAATCTATATATTATTATAAAGAGCAAACAAGAGGCAACAACTTGCGCACCACTGCAGTTCTCTGGTTAATGGTATTTTTGACGTCAGGTATATATTGATAGTTTATTTTTGGTCCGGGCCTGGGTTTACTGTTAACTGTTTAAACAAATCGAATCAACAAAAAAAGATACGGAGGTTCAGGACGTTCCGATCGAGCCTGCGTTACCTTACCAATTAAGCGCACGTGTCCTGAACGAGATTTGGGTGATCGACAAGTACCCTGGGCACGTGGTTTGTCACTTGATAGTCTGGTTTTGATTCTCGGAAATGAGATGTAAAAACGTGCTCGAATTTCTCGGAAGTAGCAATGTGCAATATAAACTCCTTTCTTTTCTTCAGGTGATCATTGCTCGCACCTAGCTTACCCTCCACAGAGGTATTTCGTGGTTTGGCTAATTTTACCGTTGATCATGAACACAGGATTTTAGTCGCCCGGAACGAAGTAGAAGTGAGCCTCGGATCCAAATCAATGTCATTTATAATTTTATCCTGAGGTAAGCGAGTCAACGGAAGTGTCTGGGAGGAGAATAATGTGCTTTTATACCGGAACGATCGACATTAGTACAAGGTTTAGAAGGTAAAGAAAAAACTGTTGACTCGGACGGTCAAGGCTAGAAAACTTGAAATTCGACTCTTTTCAGTTTTAAATGTCAGTAGAAAGTGAACGACACTGTTCGCGATAAATGAGCTTTTAGTAAAGATGTTGTACAAAGGAAGAAACGAAGCTGATATTTGCATTCAGACGCGTCTCACTGATGCAACAATGCTTTTGATATAACAAGTATAAGACAAGGAACGTTTCGATCACAATATTTTATTGATGGAAATTCTGGTTTTATTTTTCATTTTAACCAGGATTCTTTATTCATGACTTTGATATTACTTAATATTGTCGGAGACAAATTTATTCTTGTTATTGTCGAAATCAAGGATGTCGACTGATTACGTAAATTCTGCAGTTACGTGAATTAACTGACCGTAAAGTGTTTACGATCTAGTAGAATTGTTTGAATAGAAAATTTAAAATTTGTTTTCGAGTGCATGAAAGTTGAAATCTAAACACCTGTTGATTTAAATTCGTGATAATCTTGAACGAATTGCACCTAAACAATTAGTTTCTATTGGAAAATGAAATCAGTGATGCGACTGAGTCAAAGCGCATGTGGTTGAAGAGTGGTTGAGGAGTATGGCAACAGATGGCATGGAGAACAAAAATTTTGGTCATTGGCAAAACGCGTGATGGTCAAGTACCCTTGACGCATTCGTAACGCACTGGTGGTTTTAGAACAATCATTACTTTAAGCAACCTTGTGCAGGCTTATCAGGGCTCATCCAGGGGTGTTGCTAGAATTTTTCCAGGGGTACGCAGACTGAGTCCATTCCGTCTACCAATTCGTTTTCATTCGCTGAGTGAAAATCGGCTAAAAAACATTGCCGAAATTTTGAGCGCAAAACAAAAATCTGAAAGGAGTAAAAGGGGTGTTAAACAGGTAAATGCGCCGTTTTTCAGTTATCCCTTATTTATTTTTTCCTTTGCTTTGTTTTTCTATTTTTTGTTTGTTGGTTTTTTTTATGTATCTTCGAGATTTTCTCAGCTACGCTCTTGCGCATTGGAGTAAAAGTAGCTAAACACCCAGGCATGCTTCCCAACTCTTCCCCTGGTCTTCGCCTTCGCAAAAACGTGGCTTTCTACACGAAACAAGAATTTTCCACAACCCATTATATCGACGACTGAGTGCTCTTTACCGTATTTACTGTTATCTCCAACGATGGTGTGCCTTTCTTCCTGAATCGATTATCAGGGGCCTCGATTTGAGGGCGCGAAATCGAGGCAAATCGCTTACTAAACATATTTACTTACTGTTAGCATACTGTGAAAATCTCAAAAGCCGAGAGTAGCTTCGAGCAACCCAGACAGAAATAGTAAGGTGGCCTCGCGGTGATAATATTATTGTTTTCATTACCAATATTATTGATAAGCTTGACCCCTTCCTAATTTTCTTGACTTTCTTCTTATACCGACAGTGTGTGGCAGGCCACCCTGCCAGAAGTGGCTATCATGGCCGCTTTTATCTTTCTAATCTTTGTCTTGGGTTGCTGGGCATAACTGAATAAGGAAAAGACTGGAACTGTCGCAGGAGTAGTGGCAGGCCTAATAGTTGTTCACCTTACCCAGGGTTAGCCAACGACTGTTTTCTGTAAAATATCTGTTCGGAGAAGCAGATGTTGCCTACAATTTTCTTCTGCTTGAGGCGGCTGAAAATTTCTAGATGACTGTTCCATTCATGTACAATTTTCGACGCTTATCTGACAAATTCCCTACGGTTTTCTAAAGTTTAATTTTTCACATTTCACTCTCCATGTTAGGCTATTCTTCGAAAAAAGGAAACCTAAAATTTTCGGATTCAAAAATGTGATGGAGAGAGGAATCAGTAAAATTATCACTTTCGTAATACGTTAAATTGCATCTAAAATTTTCGGGAAATTAATACTGAAGCCCTTGTTATTTCTAAAAGACTCAATGAGCTCCCCTAGGATGAGAATGCACTTCTAGAGATCTAAAAGTACTCTGGATAGCCTAAAATGTGTTTTCAATGTCTCCAGGAGGAAACCGCCGTTGGGTGCCCCTGTTTTTAGCCTGCTGTGCTGGCTCTTTGTTATATTACGCTTACGAAACACCAGTCAGCTGAAACTATAAACTTACGCGGACACTGTTGAAGATAACAGAGAGATCAGAATAGCACCAAATAATGGCGGTAAAAAGACCACGATAGGTTTTGGAAAGCTTTACAATTAATTTGAAGAGAAACTAGCAAGGAATGCAGCAAGTGCTAGGCAGTTCATTTTCAAGCCTGCGCGCAGACGAAACTAAACTCGGGGTTAAACGGAGTTAACCAGAGTTAAGTTTCGTCTGCGGGCAGGCCATTCATTTTCCTGTCATTCCACACGGTCAGGTTACATCTTGATCCCCCTCTTATCCTCTCTTGACAGAACCCATTCAGGTGTTATGAATGGCCCGTATTCTCCAGTCACATTGTCTCATATTAATGCTGAAAAAAGGGCTCTCGATGGCAAATCCGATTGTTCAATTTCGTCTGGTCCGTCTGTAATTATACGAGTTATGAAAAGAAAATGGGATGACCGTGCAGCAGAATTCAGACTTGTTTATTGATGCACGAATCATAGCTAAAACAAAATTTGAGACAATAATTTGTGATAATTTCAATCTTTGTTTTTTTGAAAACACGAGGTCTCCCGCGAGTGTTTTTGCTAGACGTAAAAACATCCATTCAAGAGTAATTGCGTCCATTCGTCATTTGCAAATTTCCTATAATACACCTTGTTTGCCCCTCAAATTTCCCTAATGAAAAGCATTGTCTTAAATATCTCTTGGGACGACTGAAATGCCAGGGAGATATTTAAGACATGAATATGGGGAGTAAACAAGGTGTATTGTGGGAGATGTAGAAATAAGGATTTATAGCATGCGCATTGGCTCATCTTGTCCAATTACTTGAGCTTCGATAAAACGGGCAACAAAAACGTGCAACTTGTTTTTCAACATTGCTGCAAAACGAGTTGAATAGCGATTTTGCGCGTTTTACCACCCTCGTTCAAGAGCCTGCCGCCCTTCAACAAGTCAGGTTGTTGAAAGTTGCGAAAAGTTGTTGTAGAAAGTAAGGAGCAGTTCCTCTTTTTGAGACAAAGTCTTTACATCTTGCCCGTTTTAAGGTACGGTAAAACGGGCAACAAAAACGTGCATTGTGTTTTTCAACATTGCTTCAAAACGATTTAAATGGCAATGTTGCTCGTTTAATTACTCGCTACGTTTAAACCATCCTTGCAACAAATCAAGTTGCTGCAGGTTGCCAAAATTTGTTGCAGAAAGTAGAGAGCAGTTCTACTTTTTGCAACAAAATCTGTACGTATGGCGCGTTTTACTGGCCCAAGGAAAACTTGTTTGCAGCAAGTGACGTAACTCCCGCGTATGGCGTGATTACCGCCTAATTTCATCCAATCAGAAGTCAGTATTCATGCCACTTGCAACAACCTTATTTGCTGCAAGACAAGTTTCATTAGTGGGTGGTAAAACACGCAACATCGCTATTCAATTCGCCTATTTGCAGCAATGTTGCCCAAAAAAATTGCACGTTTTTGTTGCTCGTTTAACCGTAGCTTTAGGCACGACGCAAAATTCAGTCTAAAGAATTATCTTCCTGAGCTTTTACTTTCATGACTTATTAGAGCGGCTTAAGTTGATATTTATTCACTTCGAAAGGGTTCTTCGTTTTGTGATAGAGTTCGCTTGAATTTCTGTTTTTGCTTGTTGCGCCATTAACATACGGCTAAGAGAGCTGTCAAGCATATAGGTTAAAAATGACTTAGTTTGGGTCATTTTTCTGTCTGAATGGTCATTTTATTAGAGAAAAGTATTAAATCAAATGTTTTGAGTTCCTCCAGAAATGAATGCACGCTCTCCTAGCAAAACTCAGTGACGGTTGTTTCTGTTGGTTTCCGTCCACCATGTCGGTACCCATCCGGATGGGCACCAACATGGGGTCTCCATATAAAACTCTATAAATTTGCGTAAATCTTTTCTCCGGATATACTGCATATGAAAAACTGTACTGAGCAAAATCTTGGCGTGGGTCTTTGC